>JABXWE010008012.1:0-26828 GCA_014611495.1 Limonius californicus
GTTTTTCAACGGACGAGTGCGACAAGTGATCTTATGAAACGTGTTCTTTATACTATTTTTTCTATTGAGGAAGTTTAAGAGTATTTTAAATAAATTTATGTAGAAAATTTGACGTCAAATCGATTACTAGGGAGTTTTTATAAACACTTATGGCAGCACTGACAGGTGGCTGAAACTGACATTTCAAACTTTCAAATTCAAATCGAATTACCAACATCGTAAAAAAACAAACTAAAAACAGTACGATTATAGGCCTTCTTAACGTACTGTTTTTAAGCTAAAACAGTGCGCTTAGAACGGCTTTATATAACCGAAATAGAAAAAAGTGCAATTGCAACGTATCAATAGTTATTGTTATTGTTTAGTTATTGGTAAAAGTTGACCATTTAATAGATTGAAACTCACCTCCTGCATTTAAAACCCATTGTTTATTTACATTTTTCAAAGGAAACTGTAACATGTGGAGTCCTGGATTGGTTCGTTGAGGTTTTCTTATATATATAAGCATTTCCCTTTATACCCTTAGGGTGTAGGGATGCTACATCTCATTATAATTTACAGTATTTTCAGTTTACAATCCACTATTTTTACACAATACACTTTATCTCATTTAGTCCTTTATAAACTTTTTCCATTTGACTCTGTCTTCTGCCAGCCTTTTAGCCTCTGCCCACTATTTCCCCTTCTTCTTTAGGATCTTTTCAATTACTTCGTCCCACGTTTGCTTTGGCCTCCCTCTTTTCCTTTTACCTGGCATTTTGGATTCCCATATCTTCTTTGTTTGTTCTTTTCCTTCCATCCTAGTTGTCTACATTCTATAAATTCCTCTATGGACTCAGTATTCAGTTCTTGTCTTATTGCTTCATTCCTAAGTCTGTCTCTCTTGGTAACTCCCAGCACCCTCCTTAGGTACTTCATTTCTGCAGCTCTAATCTTGCTTTTCTCTCTTTCCGACAGCACCCATGATTCACACTCATAAGTGAGGATTGGCCTATATATTGCCTTAAATACCTTCATTTTTGTTTCCTTTCTTATTTCTTTTTTATTTATAAAAACTTTACTCAGAGCGTAGTATACTTTATTCGTCGCTTCCAGTCTGTTATTTACCTCCACACCTTGGTTGCCTGTCTCTTCTATGTTTACTCCCAAATATTTAAAATTATTCACCTGTTCTATTGCTTCCACTTCAATTCTTGCTTCTACTTCTTTCCTTTCTCCGTCTATTACCATTGTTTTTGTTTTTGATTTGTTCAGCCTCATTCCATTTTCCTTCAGCACTTCATTCCACACTTTCAAATTTTCTTTTAAATCTTTTTCGTTGCCTGCTATTAGTGCTACGTCATCCGCGAATGCAAATTCTGAGATGTCGACTCTTTCCAAGTTTCTGTATCCCACAAATAAAGTTTTTGTTCTTTGTTTTGCCTCTCTGATTACTTTATCCATAAAGGTGATAAATAACAACGGGCTGATGCTTCCTCCCTGTCTAACCCCCATCTTCGTATAGAATGTCTCAGATTCTGCATTCTTACTTATTACCCTATTTTTTGTTTTCCGGAAAAGGCATTTAGTTACCCTGATTAATTTCTCGTCTACGTTTTTCTTATTTAAGCATTCCCATATTTTCTCCCTCGGCACTCTGTCGAAGGCCTTTTCCATGTCTATGAAAGCTAGATAGATTGGTTTAGATCTTGCTCTTGCCCTGCTAATGATCTCTTTGATTGTGAACACTTGGTCTTGCGTACTCTTCCCTTGCCTGAACCCGCTTTGCACTTGCAGTATCTTCGGCTCCACTTCCTTCCGCAATCTTCTCTCAATGATTTTTTCGAATAGCTTTAATACTGTGCTCAGTAGGGTTATCCCTCTGTAGTTGTTGCAGTCCATCGTATCTCCTCGTTTGAAAAGTGGTAGTATTAATCCCAATTCCTATTCACATGGTATTTTTTCTTCCTTCCATACTCTATTAAATATCCTCAGTAATGTTTGTGGCCCACTTATCCCCATATGCTTTATCATCTCCGTCGTAATTCCGTCCCCACCTGGGGCTTTTCCATACTTCAATACTTTTATTGCTTCCACTAATTCTTCCATCTTGATCTCATTTCCTTCGATTTCTTCTCCTTCTGCTGCTCTTGCAGTTCCTCCGCCTTCGTCTTGCGGGTTTCCTAGTTCGTGTTCTGTTTCTGCTATAAGCAGCTTTTGGAAGTACTCCTTTTTCGTTTTTAATTCCTATTGTATCTACTTTTTCGTTTCTCCTTAGATTTTTTAATACCCTGAAGAACATTTTTTGATTCCCTTTACTATCCTTTTCGAGTTTGTCCCCGAACTCCTTCCATCCCTTTTGCTTAGATTCTCTAACTATCTTCTTGACTTCTTCCCTTTGTTTCTTATATTCTTCGTACTTCTCTTCTGTTTTATTGCTTAAGTATTCTTTCCATTTTCTTTTCTTGACTTTTACCTGTTGTTTAATTTCTTCGGTCCAACAAACCGTTTGTTTCTTGTTACTATTTTCTTTATACGTTCCACATACCTTTCTGGCCGTCTCCACTATTATATTTCTAAACACTTCCCACAAATCTTCCGTTTGTGCACTATCTTCTTCTTTTTTCCTCTTCAATATTTCATATTCTACAGCTTCTTCGTATTTTCTCGCTATTTCTTCGTTCCTTAGTTTATAACTTCTTATCGTTGCTTTTCTTTTCTTTAGCTCTTTCTTGTCTTCTTGTGGGTTCTCTTCCCCTTGTTTACATTTCATTTTGCCTACTACCAGAAAATGATCACTTCCAATCTCGAATCCTCTCCTAACCACTATGTCGTTTATTATTGCTTTACTACTACTCTCTACTATTATGTAGTCTATAATAGAGTACTCTCCCCTGCTTGGCACTGCTCTCGTATATTTATGGATGTCTCTGTGTTGATAGAAGGAATTTGCGATTATTAAATCGTACACTGTACAGAAGTCCAGCAGCCTTCTCCCATTGTTATTTCTTATTTCTTCCCCGAATTTACCAATCACTTTGTGTTTCTCATCTCGTTTCCCCACTCTCGCATTTAGGTCACCCACTACATAAATCCTTCCTGTGGCCGCTTCTACCGCTAGGCTTAACTGCTTCCAAAATTTGTCTTTTTCTTGTGCTCTCTCATCTTCGTTGGGTCCGTATACCGCAATCATCGTTTCTTCATACTTTAGATTCTTTAGTTCTACTATCAAGATTCTTTCTGAGATTGCGTCCCATTTCTTTATTGTGTTTTTAATGTCATTATGAACTATACATCCTATCCCTGCTTGTGCCCTTTCCTTCTCGCAAACTCCACTCCAGATTAATGTGTGCCCGTTCTCCAATTCTAACACTCCCTTCCTTTCTTTTTTGTCTCAGGTATTATTAGTATTTCTAGTCCTGCTTTCTCAAATTCATTCACTAGCTTTACTTCTTTTCCGCTCATACTCTTAATGTTCCACGTCCCTATCTTTCTAACTTTGCCCTCTTCTTTCCCTACTTTCTTACTATCTCTATCTTTGTGTTCTATTCCTTGTCCGTTGCCTTTGTCGTTGCCATTATTTTCCTCCTTTTCTTTCCTACTTAGTTTTTTGCTGTATTAGTTCTAGTTATTTTCCTTGACTGAGCTACTAGGGGGTCTTCCTCCGGTGATCTTTCACTGACTGATCTTTTTGTCCTAGTATTTTCATGTTTCTCTTTAGCAGCTTCTGATAGATATTGTTTTATAGCTTCCTCTTCTTCTACGCCGTATATTTCATTGTTCAGGATCAACTTATTGTATTTTATGATTGCTTTCACTCCAGCTTGTCTCGCTTCCTTCATCAATGGGGTTAACAGTTTCCGCTTTTCCCTAATTTCTATTTGGAAGTTTTTCTTATAATTTTTATATGGACATTTGCTTCCTGCCTCAGGCATTATTAAATTATACACTTCGTTTCATATGAAATGCACCACCCATTAAAAATAAAGCTATGGGTTTGTAACTTTGCTAAAGTAATGATATATTATTGCATATGAAATGATCAGGTTTTCATAAAAAGAGATTAACAATTATAAAGAAACAATAACAACAACGAATAGAAAATTAATAATGTGTAACATAGCCATGAACAGCAATGCAAGCATTTACTCGTCGTGGCATGCTTCTATCAAATGGTCTGTGTTCTCCTTGGGGTATCTCGATCCATATATCCTCAAGTTGGTGTCTTAGCTCGTCTAAGTTGTTAGGAGCTCTTGGCAATAATCTTAGTCGCCGGCCCATCATGTCCCAAAGATGGTCGATCGGCAATAAGTCCGGTAATCATGCAGGCGAGGGCAACATTTGCAATTGTGCTTATTAGAGGTACGTTCTGGTAATGTTTGCAGTGTGTGGACGTGCGTTATGTTGTTGGAAAATACCGTTTGGCAAAGTCGGCATGAATGGTACTAACACCGGTTGCAGGACATTATGAATATAGCAATGAGCATTTAAAGTCCCTGGGACGAACACAAGAGATCTTCTACGGAAACAAATCACATCCCAAACCATAACCCAGCTGTTAAAGCCGTATGGCGTCTTTCAACAAACTCTCGATATCGTCTTTACCCTGGTTGTCGACGTTCCTCCCTACGGCCGTCATTTGCCCACAAACAAAATCTTGATTCGTCACTAAAGACAATGTTGTTTCATTACTGATTCCAATGCTGCCGCTCTTGACACCAAGCAAACCTAACAGCCTTGCGATGTGCAGTTAAAGGGAATCGTTGGAATGAACGGTAGGATCGCAGTCCAAAAGAAGAGATTCTTCTGTAAATTGTTGACATTGACACGTGGCGATGAACAGCTCGCATCCGGTCTACAGCAACAGACCTTGTTGTTTGAAAGCGGTCTCGTGTAGCCATTCTTCTAAGAAGTCGATCTTCACGAACATTGCTGCTACATGAAGGTCTACCAGCTGGACGATGTCGCTGAATGCCTTCTTCTGACCAAGCAGACCATACTCGTGCAACTGTAGTGTGGTCCCGATTTACCCTTCTACCAATTTCACGAAAAGAAAGTCCTACTTCTCTCATGCCGATAATTCGACCTCTATCAAATTCGAAAATGTGGTTAAAATTTCATTTTAAAACATTAATTCTGTCACAAAATGTAACAAAATCTCGAAACAACTAATTCATGTTTATTAGATATTGTTTTGTTTCTAAGCAACAAGTTGATGAGTGACAGTAGACGAACACCACAACCACTTGATTTTTTTAATAGAAATAGTAATCATTTCATACGAAATAATAAAACTTTATTTTAGCAAATTATCAAACACGTAGCTTTGTTTTTAATGGGTGGTGCATTCTATATAAAACAGAGCATATTTAAAAGCGTGAAAGGAACAATTGAGTTGCTTAAATTGCATACGCGAACTCTCCGTATTTGGTTCTGTAATGAGTGCTGGGTTTTGTGTATTGTCCTGTCCAGTAAATACATCTGTTAAATTAATTAGGAAGGCGCCTTGGTAATTATTGGTAAGTATATGACTAGGAGAATACCTATTGACAAGTTAAGTTACATTCAAAAGTTTTCGTTTGAAGCTAAAATTTCTTTTCTAATATAAAATAAATAAAATAAGCTTTAGTACCACTTCAAATAAAAAAGTAACTCATCTCATTTACGAAGAACAAAATCTCTTTTATCTAATACCATAAGTAGTATCTTTGGAGTAGCATATAATACACTTTACTGCCTTTCTTATTTGTAAGCGTTAATATTTGTAATAAGAAACGATGTGCTTAACGAGTTTGCTCTCAGTTAGCAACACTAGTAGAACGTAAAGGGTTGATTATTGCGTAAATGAAACCGAAGGAGGCGCCTCTAAGAACGTGCTGTAAAACTAACCCTCATAATAAAGACATTGGTCAGACGTCTAGTTATTATTTGGACTACGCTATTAGTAATAATGTACACACGGAAGTTCTTATACGCCCGGGAAATGTGAACTAAGTCTTACGACTTAAAGGTGTTAGCACTATGAATATGTTTCCATTAGAATTTTCCTTAATTTACATTTAATATTCACTCGTGGTTTGTGATGACTGACAGAAACACGATCTACTCATTAACACCGTGGGATGAAACTAAC
Source organism: Limonius californicus (assembly GCA_014611495.1). Taxonomy (NCBI): domain Eukaryota; kingdom Metazoa; phylum Arthropoda; class Insecta; order Coleoptera; family Elateridae; genus Limonius; species Limonius californicus. The sequence continues at coordinate 6,113 of JABXWE010008012.1, forward strand.
AGCTGTTCGACCTACGCTTGACCACCATCTATTAGGAAAACTGTTAACTTTATATGCTGCTTTACTTTTGGTTTAATTTCAAATGACTGCAGTGTTGCAGCGTGAATTCCTGAATTAAACTGCCAAATCTCGTACACCCACCCATTCCAACAAGATAATAAATATTTTATATCATCTAAAAAGTAGATTTAGTTTGATCCTCACAGCAACCCTGCTTACATCCTAAGTTAATTTATCTGCTAGCTCTATCCCTTGTTGAATTTTCGGATACAGCAACAGCTTCCCAAACTTACGACCAATTATTCGTTTATGTCACAAAAGAAGAACTTAACGGCACATTTTGAGCATAGTAAAATTTTACGACTACAAGTAACGAAATTGAATTTTCATGACTCCCTTTTGTTTCATAATGCAAAGAAAACGCACAAAAATGCGCCATTCGTAATTTCTCTGCTTATCCGGGAGCATCAAAAGTGCGTCTGCTTTTTTGTTGTTTATTTTATTTAATGAAATTCCGGCATTACGCCTCGCATCCTGTAACAGTTATGGTATTTGAATTTCCGTTTGAAGTTTGTAACAAGGAGCATGAAGTCTGTCTGTTAGAGGTGAGACCAAGTATTTAATAATCTGTTTACCTCAAACCAAATGTGCCTGCGACGGATCAGGACCTCGAATACATATTACCCAAATAGCCTCGAGGCATATGAAGTTCATCAGTAGGACAGGAATTTAATTTGTTGTTGCAAAAACTACTCTACCCACGTCCAGTGCAGGTTCAGGAGCAGGATCTAAGTTTTAATGAACGATTTTCTAGTGCTGGTCTCAGAATTTTGATATGTAAGCTTGAAAGCTCGTATTTGCATGGCAAATGCTATTTAATTAAAAAGTTTCAGTACTGAGCTGATTTGGAAGAAACAGACCTAGCTTATTATGAACAAACAAAATTTTTCATTTAAATGAGAATGCTTATTAAAAAAGTCTTTCAATGGTTTATTTTGTCGAACTTTCTTTTGCAAGAGCTTACGAGTGTATTAGATTTTTTCCACAAAATATTTAATAACAAGTTCTGGAGATTTATCTCCGGCATTTGGCCTTATCCAATTAAAAATTATATATACGGCAAATATTTCAGAAATTCAAAATTGATTTAACAGACATATGTAAAGATGACTGGCTCACCATATGGTGTTTATCGGTTTTATTTACTGAACCTATTGAAGGCTGATACGGGAATTAAAAGAGTAAAAAATGTGTTAGATATTTGTATTTATAGTTAAAAACATACATTTAATTTGAACGCGTTTATTTGTTAACACTTATATACATAAACTGCAATTGAACCTGTTGAGGTGAAATTTCCCCACCATCACTGTAGACAGAATTCACGCGCTTACATAGCAGTGCTCCCCTTTACATATTTTGAGTATTTAGTCTTTCTGGAGCTTTTAGTTGTGATCGAGCATTTTATCGCTATCATCAGCTGTAGCAGCTGTTATCATATTGCTAGTATCTACCTCTCTGCTATCACCAACAGCCATTCGTCCCACTGCTGGGCATCGGTCTCTTCTCTGCCACGTGTTTCTCCTCAGCGCTAAGGTAGAAACACCTCTCTACTAGTAGACTGTATTTCACTTTCCAACTTAGGTTTACCAGTTACATTTTTAGATAAAATTTGTTTAGATTGGCACGATCTCAACTGATCTGTATGACGTTTCCAAATGATATTATCAGCTGTTTTAACAACATTCAGCATTTTTGTAATAATATAGAAATCTATTAATAATTAAATTCAAATAAAGATAGAGTTATTTTCATTTTTAGCACGTTGAATACAATGTTTCATTCTCGCAACAGCACTTTCAGCTGCCCCATTTGATGACGGATGATAGGGTGCACCTGCTAAATACCGTATCCCATTCACTTTTAAATTATTTTCAAAATTCAGATGTGACCTGAGGACCATTATCAGATGTTAAGTATACAAGTAACTCAAACCTAGCAAAAAACATCTACGCAATTTTTAAGTTGTCGCCGCCGTTGTAATATTTCACATACAAAAACGTTCAATCCATTTTGAATGCGCATATTGGATAAAAAAGTTAATTATTGAAAAATTAACCAAAACAGTCGACATGCAATCAGTACGATGGTTGGTTTGGCCAGTTATATAGGTTTAAATTAGCTTCTACTGGTGATTTCGTTCTCAACAAATAAGCACTACAATTACGAACAATGATGCCACCAAAAGTAAGATCGTACTAGAGCCTTCATTTTAACAACACCCATATGAGTAGAATGCATACCGCTAGGCAAAATTGCTACTGTCTTCCAAGCGGTGGTAGTGGGAATCATGCATGGTGCACAGGCAATTTTTGAACGACAGATCAAGAACCAACCTATTAGTATCTACAGTGACAGTAGAGCTGCTTTACTAGGCCTGGGTAGGTGTAAAATTACCTCAGGAGTGGTACTGCAGTGCCGTGAAGCTCTCGACGATATCTCAAAAGATAATGTCATTTCTTTTATGTGACATGACGGACACTACGGCAATGAGGAGGCTGATGAGATTGCAAAACTGGTCTTCGAACAACCTATTTGGGGACCAGAACTCGTTATCCCTACATCCCTGAGGACATTAAGCTTTATGCCAACAAAACCCTAAAAAACTTCACACGAAGATTGGTAAACACCGAAAGTTGTCGTTATGCAAGGGCTGCTATTAATGCATTCTCGCCAAAGACTGCCAAATTTTGTGTGCAACTGTCCCGAAAGAACCTGCGACTAGTTGTACGTATCTTATGTGGACACTTCACCGTAAATCAACACATGCACAGGATGGAACTGGCGGATAGCCCAAACTGTGGAAGATGCAAGGGGGATAACGAGACGGCAGAACACGTCCTGCATCACTGTCTAGCTCTCGCAATAATCACATCCATGTTGGAATACTTTTGTCCTGATATGGCCGAAATCTGCAACACCGCAGTTGCGGATGTCCTCAAGTACATCCGAAGGATTGGATAGCTTGGGTGATGCCCAAATTGAGGGGCTGCTGGGGCGGCAGCACAATGGGCTCACCTGTGTGGCCTAAGTGCCGGTGAGGTAACTCACCCTCCCAAAATCTACAATGACAATGAGTAGAATGCAATTCATTTAATACGATTTTGTGTAATTTAAGTGGAACTACTAGCCTGTGTCCCCACATGATACAATCTTGTTCTGAAGTTAACTCGATCTTGCGATTGACATATGGCTTTATTTCATTTTCAATAGTTGTATAGAGATGATGCATATTTTAAACTTTTGCTAATACCAGATCTTTTCTGGTATGCAATTTACGGGGTTTCCAACTTAATATAAATTCACTCTTTTCAAAATATGCCAAATAATTCGTTTCTACATACCCTATGTTACTGTTACTGCAAGCTGGTATTCTGGATAACCAGTCAGCTTGATTATTTTCTGACGGTACGTACTGTATAGTATACTCGTAAGAACCTATCACTTGAACCCATCTTTGCAACCTACTTGCTGCCATAACTAGAATTCTCTTTTTGGGTCCAAAAACAGCTAACAGCGGTTTATGACCAGTCACGAATACGAAATGTCTATCAAATAAATACAGATTAAATTTGCTAAATCCAAATATAATACTAAGTCCTTCTCTATCAATTTGTGAATATCCTTGTTCAGCAGCATTTAGTACTCTTGACGCGAATGTAATTGGCCTTTTCCTGCCATCAGGATACACATGAACAATTACTGCCGCAACAGCATGGGCTGAAGCATCGCAAATTAATTTTAATGGTTTTTCCGTATCATAATGATCTAATAAATTTTTGGATAATAGCACTTGTTCTGCAATCTGCAATAAAAATTAATCAATCCTAAGAAATATTTTAACTGTGAAAATGTAGTCGGAATTGGAGCTTCTTGAATAGCCAAACAAATCCGTAATAAACTTCGTGCCATTTTCAGACCGAATAATGTTATTACAGATAAAAGTTAAGCCCAAAAATGTAAATATCATACAGATATATGCCCCAACAACCGATAAACCTGATATAGAAATAGAACAGTTTTATGCCCAATTAAAACAACTAAGAAAACAGACTAAAAAAGATGAAGTCAATATCATAATGGGAGATTTTAACGCCAAGGTTGGAAGAGGCAGAGGAGAGGATATAGTAGGAGAATATGGCTTAGGTGAGCAAAATACCAGAGGTGAAGCATTAATACAGTTCTGTCAAGAGGAAACAATGACTGTTTCCAACACGTGGTTTAAGTTACCACCCAGAAGGCTATACACATGGACCTCTCCTCAACATAACGAAAACCATATTGTAAGAAATCAAATAGACTACATCCTAATAGACAAGAGATACAGAAATGGATTAAACAGCGTCAGAACGTACCCTGGTGCCGACGTGGGATCCGATCACAAGCCGGTAGTAGGTAAACTCAAAGGTAAAATTGGAAAAGCTTAAAAAGAAAATCGTGAAGAAACTAAATTTAGAAATGATGAAGGATCCCGTAACACGAGAAAAAGCGAAACAGACTATAAATGAAAAGCTAGAAATGGCCACACAACATCAATCGCCAGACAATATAAATGAAGTGGAAAATACATGGGACAAAATAAAAACCGTTCTAACATCTGCTCAAAACAGTATACTAGAAAACAACAATATAATGAATAAAAAAAAGACCGTGGATCATGGCAGAAATATTAAACTTAATGGAGGAAAGAAGAACATATAAAAATATAAACGTTGAAAGATACGAACAAGTACAACGATTAATTCAAAGAAAGATTCGAGAAGCTAAAGAACATTGGATAAACGAGAGGTGCAATGAAATAGAAGAAGCACAAGGGAAACACGATAACTTCAATGTGCGCAAGATGGTCAGGGAGACTTGCGGAAAATTCAATAGAAGACCACATAACAAGCTATTGAATAAGCAAAGTCAACTGACTGATAACATGACTGAATTAGAACTAAAAGAGGCATGGAAGGAGTACATAGAAGAAATGTATAGTGATGAAAGAATAGAAGAGGAAGAATTTGGCTCATCCGGTCATGGACCAGATATTATAAAATCAGAAGTAATCAGAGCACTCAAGACCACAAAAAAAGGGAAAGCAGCGGGGCCAGACGGAGTATATGGAGATTTCCTTAAACTCGTAGAAGAAGATAACATCGGAATATTTGTACAACTTTTTAATACTATATACAGAACAGGGGTCTTGCCCAGTGACTGGTTGGATTCAATTTTCATTCCCATACCAAAAACAGCAAATGCTAACAAATGCGATCAGTTTAGACTGACTAGTCTAATGAGTAATGTGTTAAAGCTATTTTTAAAGATCTTGCAACAGAGTATATACAGAAAATGCGAGGCCGATCTCGACGATTCACAGTTCGGCTTCCGACAAGGAATGGGAACACGAGAAGCACTTTATAGTCTCAACATCTTACTACAAAAATGTAGAGACCAGCAAAAAGATGTGTACGCGTGTTTCATCGATTAGCAAAAGGCTGTCGACAATGTCAAACACAACACATTAATTAAAATATTACGATCAAAAGGACTAGACGAAGAAGACTTAAACTTAATTCGAAATCTATATTGGCAACAAACTGCAACAGTGAGAACCGAAGACGAGAGCTCGGAAAAGACCTTAATAAAAAAGGAAGTGAGGCAGGGATGCGCCTTGTCACCTCTGCTTTTTAATAATATTAATTAATTAATATATATTATATATTCAGAGGAAATCTTTCAGAGGGCACTAGAAGACACTAATGACGGCATTAAAGTTAACGGCAAAATATTAAACAACCTGATATATGCGGACGACACGGTAGTGTTTACGGATAGTCCAGAAGGATTACAACGTTTAATGGATGCAATCGTAGCGGAAGGAGAGGCCGTAGGTTTAAAATTAAACATCAGAAAAACAAAGATAATGATATTTAGTAAAAATCCGAATGTCCTAGCCGATATTGTAGTAGACAGTACACGCATTGAAAGAGTTCCTAGACTTAAATACCTTGGATGCTGGCTAACAGAAGATTTAGAACCTGATTTAGAGGTACGAACTCAAATAGAGACAGCGAGAACGACCTTCATGAACATGCAGAAGTTGTTAACAAATCGTAGCCTGAACCTTAACACACGTTACCGTTCCGTTTCCTTCAATGTTATATATATTCAACGTTGCTCTACGGTGTAGAGGCATGGACTATGAGAAAGAATATAGAAAAGAAGCTACAGGCATTTGAGTTCTGGATATTCCGACGCATGCTTCGTATATCATGGATGGATTATGTAACAAAAGAAGAAGTAATAAGAAGAATGGGAAGAGACAGAGAACTATTAGGTACGGTAAAAAAACGAAAAACATTTTACCTTGGACACGTTTACCGTAACAACAAATACGAACTTTTACAACTACTTATGGAACGAAAAATAGAAGGGAAGAGAGGACCAGGTAGAAGGAAATACTCGTGGCTCAAGAACATTCGGGATTGGACAGGAATGAACAGCAATTCACTAATAAGAACAGCCAAGAACAGCAACGATTTTGCCCAAATTGTTGCCAACCTTCAATGATGAAGACGGCACCGCTAAGAAGAAGAATAGCCAAAACGTGCTCATTAGACATATGTAATCCTTCACAATCAATTATGTGACCTAAGTGACTAACTTAAAAAAAACGATATATTTCTTTTCTGACTGTCAAACCACATTCTTGCAACTTTTGTAATACTAAATCGAGTATTTTTAAATGTTTGTTTTGTCATCTAAAAAACAGGCTACTCCCAGAATCCCAATAATAATAGTTTCCATAATTTTCTGCAATAATGAAGGAGCATTACAAATTCCAAAAAGGAAATCTTGTTACTTTAAACAAACCTTTATGTATTGATATTATGATCGATTCTTGCGATTCCGGGGTTAACAGCACTTGCTGATAAGCATCCGATAAGTCTGTTTTTGAAAATCGGCTATCTCCTTTTAAATTTTAAAAATGGTATTTGATTCGAAGTAAGGGATAGTGTACTTGTTCTAAAGCGGGATTGATAGAAATTCTATAATCACCACATGACCTTATTTTATTATTGGGCTTCATAACTACCACCACCGGTGTAGCCCAATCGCTAACTTCCACCGGTACTAGAACTCCTCGACCTGTAATCGATGAAGCTTTTGCGTTACCTTATTTTTTAAAGCAAAAGGTCTTGGCCTTGATTTAAGAAATTTTGCGGTTTTAATTTTAAATCAATCTTCCCAATTCATTTTTAAAACTCTGAGAATATTTTTAATGATAGAACGTACAAACGGTTGTCCTGCTGGAAGCGCTTCCACAAGTACTTTTGTGCATGGACTCTGGTGCTGCTGGTAGGACTTAGTACCGCCCGTAAGGCTGTCCTTCAGTGCGGACGTTGGCGTCCTGTCGGCAGTACGAATAAAATATCTATTCAAGCCTACTATAAGTGACAATAAAAATCAACACTTCAGTGGTGTAGCAGACTCTTTATTTATGAAAAATAGAAAAAAAAGGAACGCAGTCCAAAACAAAAAAATTGCTAATATTTTGAATAGATACCTAGGTAATTAAAATGTTATCATCTAAATTAACAAAGGAAATGTAAATTAAATAATATTCAAAACAGTAAGAATTATCTTCAGATTTTTTATAAAAATAATAAACCATAGCTTTATTCTTTGGTAAAAATAAACGTATTTGATTAAAACACAGCCAATGTTACATCTCACTATGTACCCTGTATGTCAATATATAGTGATGACGTTTGTTTGTACAATTTTTCGGAAATAATTAATCTCGAATTCGATTATATATTCATCGCATGTTAACTACAAATAAAATAAATTATCTTCGTTACTATTGTTAGCTTGCATACTAAAGAAAGATTTAATATCAGCCTCGACCATTTGCAGCGAAGACAAATCCTTCCCTGGTTCCGCATCGCACTCGATAAACTTGTGCGAGGTCGTTTTCTTCTGCTTCTGACCATGGCAACATATGGGCGCCAAATTACCACCACACATATTGAAAGTATAATTTTTGTACTTATATTTCTGATAATTATGATTTTTACTACCACATACGCGACACTTGGCACCTGATGACTTAGAACTACTTTCGCATCCTGTTGATGGTTTTTGTTGTTGTACCTTAAGCTTGTGCATATCCGCTTCTTGTTTGGTGACCAGTTGTTCCGATTCCGATAGCAATGGTACCTTATTCCGTTTAACAGCTACCGTTCTTGTGCAATTTGAAAATTTTGATTCCGGGTATTTTTCGTGGCATCTTCTTCAAATAATCTATCAATTATTGGATCAGAATCCATTCCAGTCTCGAATATATCAGTCATTATCACTGATAATTCAGTTCCATAACCACAACATGCCACCAAACTTCAAACTCTAGCTGCCCAATCTTTAACCGTTTCATGCAATTCTTTGCCTGCATTATAAAGTTGAAACGACCATCATAATGTGCTCGGACCGGCGTTAAAAGTGCTCTTAATATACAAATCAAATGTGTAGCTATGTGTATTTTGATTCTGGAAATTCTGACACACATAAACTTTTTATCATCTTGTACGTGTCCTCGGTGAGATAATTTGGTAAAACAGCACGTTTGCGCGTTGCATCTTTCATATCGTTTACTATGAAATACTGAAAAGTCATTTTGATTGTTTTCGAATTCATTTAGTAAACCAGTCACTCCCAAATTATGTTGGGATTTTATGGCACTATGATCAGGCATTTTACTGATCTAGTATAACGTTAATTAATTTCACCGCACAAGATTCTTAATTTTACCTCGTTACCTTGTTAGATATTAGTGCATATTAGTTAAATAAACACAGTTAATTTGAACAAGTTTATATGTTAACACTAATATACATAAACTGCAATTCAACTGAGGCGAAACTTCCCCTCCATCAATGTACTCAGAATTCCCGCGTACATAAAAAAATGTATCCAGACATGGGCCTGAAAAAGCTTCCTTGACAGTCTTTAAGTTGTTGGAACAGAACTAACCCCGAATCAAACCACACGAAATATATTATTTTGTCCGATACCCTTATCAATCACACTAGTCTAGTGGAGAACAACAGATTGCAAGGTGAAAATAGCTTTGATTTTCATTTGGCAATTTTCACACAATACGAAAAGAAAACGTTCAATAGTAAGAAACCGTGAACCATGAAGTCGAGAATAAAATTCCTCGACATTACTGTAATAAACTGTATAAACAATAAACGTTCTGAAGTGGTATTTTCTTTTCCGCAAAAGGTTAATATTTCCTTAGGAAAGATGCAGGAAGTTACGACGTTGCCACATTTTCTGAGTTAGCGTGATTATTAGAGAACAAACCTTACATACCTTAGCAATGTCCTCTGTGTGCCAGATTACTTATATCCATCAAACATTGGAGGTACACTCAAACCGTTACATTATTTCAAAAACGAAAGAGAATACTCATTCGCCTATTGGCGTTTGCTGCCTTTGCTGAATGTATTTCATACAATTGAAGCCTAAAATAACCCCGAATTTAGTTTATTTTGTAGAAGACTTACGCTTGTTGAATAAATAATCCAACATACGACATTTATTAGGTCTTTCTCTTTAAGTGCTTTATCTCTTAGGAGACGTAGCGATCTCTTCTGCTATGCCTGTGTAGCGTGTTTTTAAAGTTTGCCACGGACATAGAGGATCTACAGCTTAAAGTGTTGTAACGGTGCTGCCTTTTGCTTATTGGGCCACTCGTTAAATTGCTTATATTGCTCGGGTAAGCTCGTGAGTGGGGCACCGCGTTGTATCCCACTCTTGGCTAAAATGCGTGAATTGAACCGAATTTAGTAAATACCGTTAGCCGGCGGGTATAAATACAGCCCTTCGAGCATTGAACAGTCAGTTCTTACACTCGACCCAGCTCTTCTAGAAGACCAGCCGACCAGAGAAGTAATCAAGGTACAATCCAACCCCGAGGCACCGTTTGGGTAAGGACTTGTATTATTTCGGCATTGTTTTGATTTCAATCATTTTTGTATACCGTTCTCTCTCTCTCTCTCCCTCTCGCACTCTCTCTTTTTCCACCAACCGACCCCGCACCTTTCCCTCCTTACGGAGTTCACCACCGCTGCGACTGTCCTGAGGTGGTGTTTTTCCGATCCCGTCTCTCTCTCTCCGCCTTACGGCTGCGCTTGACCTGACGTAAGTTTCCCTACGGAATTCACCATCGCTGCGACTGTCCTGAGGTGGTGTTTTTCCGATCCCGTTTCTCTCTCTCCCCTTACGGCTGCGCTTGACCTGACGTAAGTTTTCCTTACGGAGTTCACCATCGCTGCGACTGTCCTGAGGTGGTGTTTCTCCGATCCCGTTTCTCTCTCTCCCCCTTACGGCTGCGCTTGCCCTGACGTAAGGTTTCTTCCGGAGTGCACCGTCGCTGCGTCTGTCCTGAGGCGGTGTATTCCACCTTATTTTTCTCATCTTGTTAAAGAGAGAGAACCGTTTGTAGTCCGTTCATACCGGGGGTTTGAACCACCAGTTGCCGAAGTATACGAGCTCCTATCTCACATAGCAGCGTCCTCGTCTGGCAGCTACTGTGCAACTTCCGTACTGTTGTCATAGTAGCTACCGTATTTTGCTACCGTATTTTGCTACCGTATTGCTACCATATTTTGCTACCGTATTGCTACCGTATTTTTGCTACTGTTTGCTACCGTATTTTTGTTACTGTTTGCTACCGTATTTGCTACCGTATTTTTTTGCTACCGTATGCTACCGAATTGCTACTGTATCTGATACCATTTGTTTGTTATTGTTGTTGTGAATGTATGCCTAACTGCCAAAATATATGTATTAAACTTCCCTGTTTTGATCATTTACCAACCGAGCAGACTTAGGTGCTTAAGACCGCTTCTCGAGAGTGCAGGTAAATAAAACAGACCCCTGGACACCGACGTCTTCAACTGCAGTTACCCAGGTCTTCGTTATCCATCCCAGGATTACGAAGCTGTTCCGGAAGAGTAAACTTCGTAACAAATCTGGCGCCCGAGGCAATCTCCGCAATTGCACGTAATAAGCAGACGTGCAATTGACTCCGTTAAGCCGTGTATAAGTAAAGAGCGTCACAAATTTGGCGCCCGAGCAGGGACCGTTTTTTTTATTTGCAGTCATCTCCGAGGAGGGACCTGGTTACCCAGCTGTTACCCAAAAGGAACAAGCGATCGTTCCGAAACGTTTCTTTTAGCATTCCCTTTCAGCAAATATTGTAGGGTATTGAGACCGCAGCCATGCCATCTGATGTCGAGAAGTCCGACGTGGAGAGCAACCACTCCGAAGAAGACGCCGTAGGCTCAGAAACCGCAGACAGACGCGTTGGATGGGTATACCTCCTACGGAAGGAGCAACTCGTGGAGGAAGTACACCGATTTGGATTGGACCCCGAAGGTACCGTAGACACCCTGAGGCGACGCCTAGTGAAATTCCTCCGTGAAGGGCGAGCCACTCCTAAGGTAGAAGTCAAAGGGGGACCGAGATCAACAGGCCCGTTCACCTTCCACGCATTGACAGCAACTCCGTACGAGGTACCGATAGTGACCATTCCGACGGTAACTACGAACGCTGCATTGTACACCCAGACAGCCACAACCACCGCCGGCACAACCGCAAGTACCACATGGCAATATCCTCCGTTTACGGCAGTATACCAGGCACCGTCACCCGTGTCCATACCTGCTGTGTATTTAAACACCGAGACCACTGTGACCAGCGCTGCCACAGGTATGCAGCCCTACCAACCAGCAACACACCAGACTTACCAACCGGTGCCACCACCTCAAGTAGCACCACCGACACCGGTATCATCAGCAGCACCTGTACCCCGCAGCAATTTAAAGGTACATGAATGGAAAGTGACCTTTAATGGACAGACCGACCCCGTGGCATTCCTGGAACGACTCGAAGAGATCTGCCTCCGCTATGACCTTCAGGCCGAAGAGTTGCTTCCAGTGCTACCAGAAATGCTGTCCGACACCGCCCTGATGTGGTACCGTAACAACCGGCGACGATGGAAGTGTTGGAAGGACTTCATCCACGACTTCCGGACTTTCTACCTACCCACCGATTACCTGATCAACCTGGAGGCCCAGATCAGCCAAAGGGTTCAGCAGAAACACGAGTCAGCGGTAAGCTACATAGTTGCCTTGCAGACCCTGATTCGCCGACACGGAGGAATGACACCAGACCAGGAGTTATTCTGGTTGCACCGTAATCTTCTTCCCGGCTACCGGCTATTCATACATCGAACCGCCTGCAACTCCGTAGATCAGTTATTGGCGGCGGTCAAGGAGTATGAAGACATCCGCCAGCCCACGCCAGTCAACGTCGCCACCGCACCAATCAAGCCATCACCACCAGTACCATCCAACAAACCCGTTTTCCCGAAAGAAGAACCGAAGCCGGCAAGGAAGCCCAGTGGTTATGCTTCCACGTCTAACGAAGTACCGACCACATCAAACCCAGAAAAGACCGAGAACGTTTGTTGGCGTTGCGGCCAGACCGGTCACTACCGACAGCAATGTAGGAACCCGAGAATTCTGTTCTGCTCCAGATGTGGGACCAAAGGAGTGTTCTCCCGGGACTGTAAGTGTCAACAGCCGGGAAACGAGAAAGGAGCCACTCAGTAAGGAGGCCTGAACCGCTCCCGACCCAAACCGCCTCCACATTAGGGGACAACCGTCCATACCTGGCTATTGTAATAGGCAATTACACGTTTTCAGCTCTCGTAGATACCGGAGCCGTATTATCCTATATAGGTTCCAAAGTAGCCGACATCTGCAAGCAGCTGAAGATTCCTGAGCAACAGCCGCGTACCCGAAGAGCTACCGTATTAAATGGTCAAACCGTGCGCGTGCAAGGCGCGTATAGCATTCCAGTCCAAGTCGACCAACAGAAGAGGACACATCCGTTCCAGTACATACCCAGTATGGTGTCCGACGTTCTGCTAGGAATGGACTTCCTGAAATCCATGAAGTTCCATATCAACCTGGCTACCGGAAATGTGTTCCTAGAAAACCGCATAGTGTCCGTGAAGAAGGACAGTGCCGTGACAGTGGGAATGGTCCAGGAAGTATCCACTTCATTGACCGCCCTCACCAACCAAGAAGAGCGCCGGCTCGCCGAATTCCTAGACACCGAGTTACCCCTGTTCGAAGGTATTAAGGGTCCTACGCAGCGGGTAGCACATCAAATCCGTTTGACACAACAGACACCGATTAAGCAGCGATACCGCCCCCAGAATCCCCGAATGCAGGAGATCATCAACACCGAAGTTGACCGAATGCTCGAAGAGGGGATAATCGAACCGTCCAACAGCCCATGGAGTTCCCCCATCGTGATGGTCCAGAAGAAGGATGGAAAACCGAGGTTCTGCATCGACTTCCGCAAGGTCAACGAGGTATCGGTCAAGGACGCCTATCCGCTCCCGTTTATCAACGCCATCTTGGACAAATTGAGACAAGCCCGTTACATTTCCAGCATCGACCTCAAACAGGGTTACTGGCAGATACCGCTGACCGAAGACAGCAAACCGATAACAGCTTTCACCGTTGGGGGCAAGGGTTTGTTTCAGTTCCGTGTGATGCCGTTCGGGTTACACTCAGCAGGATCTACGTTCCAGCGTCTATTGGACACCATCATCGGACCCGAGATGGAACCGAAGGCATTCGCCTACCTAGATGACATCATCGTCTTGGGAAAGAGTTTTGACGAACACCTAGACAACCTGCGGGAAGTATTCCACCGTCTGCGAGCAGCGAATCTCAAACTCAACCCCGAAAAGTGTGAGTTTTGCCGTAAGTCTCTAAAGTACCTAGGGCACATCGTCAGCGAGGAGGGGATACACACCGATCCTGAGAAAGTGGAAGCTGTCCGAAATATACCTGCCCCTAAAAACGTTCGAGGTTTGAGACGCTTTCTGGGGATAGCTTCCTGGTACCGCCGTTTTGTACCGTTGTTTTCAGAAATTGTAGCCCCGCTCACCAAGCTGCTCCGCAAACAGCAACGTTGGACTTGGACCGAAGTCCAAGAAGAGGCCTTCAACAAATTGAAGACCTGCCTCACCGAAGCTCCAGTCCTTGCTTGTCCAGATTTCACCAGACCGTTCGTCCTGCAAACCGACGCTTCCGGACACGGCCTAGGGGCCGCACTTACCCAGAACACCGCCAGCGGTGACCAGATCATCGCTTACGCCAGCCGCACGTTGTCCCCAGCCGAGAAGAATTACTCCGTTACCGAGAAGGAGTGTCTAGCTATCGTCTGGGGAATCGAGAAGATGAGGCCGTACCTGGAAGGCTACCGGTTCACCGTGATATCCGATCACCAGTCTCTCCGCTGGCTTCACTCCATTAAGAGCCCTGCAGGAAGGTTAGCCCGATGGAGTATTTTCCTTCAACAATATGATTTTGAAATCAGATACCGGAAGGGAGTACTCAACCGCGTAGCAGACGCTTTATCCCGGGAACCGTTGCCAACTGCAGAAGCGACTACCGATCCAGAATTATGTGCTATTGACATACCGGATTGCGCATGGTATAAGCGCAAATATGAAGAAGTCACCCAGAGACCGGACAATTTCCCCGATTACACCATCCGAGGCGACAGGCTATACCGACACTTCTATGATAACAGCCTGAAAGACGACGAGTTCACCGATCCTTGGAAGCTGTGCGTACCGACTCCACTGCGCCAAAGAGTGCTACAGGAGAACCACGACGTTCCAACCGCCGGACATATGGGCATCGCAAAAACCATTGCCCGGGTAGCCAAGCAGTACTACTGGCCAGGGATGTTCCGCGAAGTGGCAAAGTATGTGAAGAGGTGTATAACCTGCCAACGCTATAAAATTTTGCAGCAGCAACCACCTGGACACATGCAGCCTTCCGCCAACCGCCAGCCGTGGGAGACCGTAAGCACCGATTTGGTAGGACCATTACCGAGGTCTTCGAAGGGGAACTGCTACCTTGCAGTGTTTCAAGACCGGTTCACTAAGTGGGTGCAGTGCAAGGCCATCCGTAAGGCGTCCGCTCAAGCCGTTAGCAAAGCGTTATTCGAGGAAATCCTCACCCGATTTGGAACTCCTCGAACCGTCATCACCGACAACGGCACCCAGTACAGCAGCAGTACCTTCCGTCAGCTCCTGAAAGAGTTTGGAATTGACCACCGTTTTACACCGCCGTATACTCCGCAAGCAAACCCCGTTGAGCGTACTAACAAGACCCTGAAGACAATGATCGCCCAGTACTGCGAAGATAATCAACGTAAGTGGGATCAACACCTGCCCGAATTTATGTTCGCCATAAATACCGCGAAACATGAGTCCACCGGCTTCACACCCGCGTTCCTGAATTTCGGAAGAGAGCTGGAACTACCGAACACTCTCCGCCGAGAATTAGAGGGACCCAAAGACGACACCGACCCAGAAAGCGACACCGTCCCCGAAAATCACCAGACTCGACTCCGCAAGTTACAAGAAGTGTTCGAGCTAGTCCGCGTAAACCTAGCGAGAGCATTCACCGCACAAGGGCATCACTACAACCTACGCCGAAGAGATTGGAGGTGCCACGTAGGAGACCGAGTCATGAAGAAGGAACATCATTTGTCCTCAGCAGCTCAAGGCTTCGCAGCCAAGTTAGCGCCCAAGTACTCTGGTCCCTATACCGTAACCAAAGTCCTTTCCCCTGTGGTGTATCAACTAAAAGATGCAGCAGGAAAGCGGATCCCGCGAGTTCATATTAAAGATCTCAAACCTGTGCAAATGTAAACCTCACCGGCCGATAACGAACTTTAGACCGTCTGTTTCAGCAGCATGAAGAAGGCACGCATGGTACATCCGACGTCCTTCCCGGTAGCCGGGAAAACAAAAAAACCTGCGCCAGGGCTCGAAGCAGTAAAGAGAGCGGCGATAGCCTTACGCGCCAGGTTCACTGGACATGTTGTTCGCGCCTCGCCCGTCCCCAAGGCAGGGGCAGGCGACCCGACCACCAGGCGAGCCACCCGTCCGACTCTCCCCGGCCGCCGGAAGAAGCCAGAACCAGCACCGGACAGACAAGAGAGCGGTGTGGAAGCCCAGCCAGAAGCCGCCGACCCTCTACCTGGGCCCACACCCGAGGCACAACGGCAGAAAATTCTGGCCTGGATAGCGAGGCAGGGGGAGAGCTTCGACCATTGGCCCCCCGAACTGCGTGAGGAGGCGCAGAAGCTGAGGCCGTTAGACTTCCCTGGGTACCGCAGGTATCGGCTCAGGGTGAGCGACCCCGGCCGGCCACAGAGGCGTTGGGTGACCCTTCCGCCTCTCAGACAGGAGCACCCCGAAAGACGTTAAAATGGAAAATTTTTTTTTCTGTTATCGAGTGTTAATTTTTTTTTTCCCCAAAAAAATTTTGTTTTGTTTTTTTTAGAGTTATATTTAGTTCACTTTTAGTTATAGACAATGGAACACTGTGTATCCGTCGTCACCGAATACGATCTCCTACGGGATCTCGAAGACGCGATCCATGAGTGTAGTACCGACCCAGTTACCCGAGTCGCCGATGACAACGTCCCGATGACAACTCTCCCTGAGAGCTGCCCTATGGAGGTAGACCTAAACCCCGAACCAAGCCAACCGATACCGGAAGCCCAGGCGAGTTCCGATCCCGAGCCTGATAGTTTCCACGACGAAGAGTTCTTCGCCGAGGTACAGCGCCTATTGACCGAGGAACGACCCGCCGAGGAGCCCTCACCGAGCGCTGACGAGGCTTCGCTCCTCGACCCGTTCATCCTTGCAGCGTACGCTCCCCCGGAGCGCCGCATCCCCGTATGGGCAGGGACCGTATGCTGGAGGTGTGGCCAGAGCGGCCATTACCGCGAGAGATGTCGCCGTCCCCGAGTCCTGTTCTGCTCCCGATGCGGAAGGATGGGAAGGATGTCCAGGGCCTGCTCATGCAGCGCACCGACCACCGCCACCCCTGCCGTTCCGGCATCAAACATTGTGGTGGTATGTGACCGCGGAGTGCAGTGCGAACTATTAAAAAGTGCTTGACGCTCAGTTAAGTGTAGTAGAGACCCCCGAAAAAGATAAATCTTTTTCTTTCCGAAGTAGGAGGGGTGTGTAACGAAGCGTTACTATTTTTTATGTTTTTTTATTTAGAACTCCGTTTAATTTGTTGACATGCCATTTACCGTTTAGAAATTCGTTAGATTGATTTTTATTAGTATTATTGTGTACCGACCGATGATTTTCCGAATGCACCCCGTATTATTTATATATTCACCGAAATAGGTGAATGTAATTGCTAACCGTTGATTTAATTTACGTTTCATAGCCGCTTAAGGTAATTTGTTTATTATGTGCCGTATCACCGCATGTTGCATTATTGTTATGCTTATCAGAGGCTGTTTTGATTAGATTTCAAACACCGTTTATTTTATTTGCTTTCATTTTAGGAATGTTTATTGATTTATTTGAATACATTTATGTGCCGTTAGATTTATATTTAGAACCGAATAAGATAATTTATTTATTGTACGCCATTTGGCAATTTTATAAATTTATATTTTGGTTTGTTAGCAGGAATAGCTTCCGTTTTATTTTGTACCGATTATTAGAGTTGTGTTTGATTGCCGGTAGCATTTTTATATGACTGTACTAATCACGTCCGAAACCCATAATTTGGTTTATTTGACTTGCATTTACGCTCGAAAATCTGATAATCGCTTCTTCGGCGTAAAGGCAGTGGGGCACCGCGTTGTATCCCACTCTTGGCTAAAATGCGTGAATTGAACCGAATTTAGTAAATACCGTTAGCCGGCGGGTATAAATACAGCCCTTCGAGCATTAAACAGTCAGTTCTTACACTCGACCCAGCTCTTCTAGAAGACCAGCCGACCAGAGAAGGAATCAAGGTACAATCCAACCCCGAGGCACCGTTTGGGTAAGGACTTGTATTATTTCGGCATTGTTTTGATTTCAATCATTTTTGTATACCGTTCTCTCTCTCTCTCTCTCTCTCTCTCTCCCTCTCGCACTCTCTCTGTTTCCACCAACCGACCCCGCACCTTTCCCTCCTTACGGAGTTCACCACCGCTGCGACTGTCCTGAGGTGGTGTTTCTCCGATCCCATCTCTCTCTCTCCGCCTTACGGCTGCGCTTGACCTGACGTAAGTTTCCCTACGGAATTCACCATCGCTGCGACTGTCCTGAGGTGGTGTTTTTCCGATCCCGTTTCTCTCTCTCCCCTTACGGCTGCGCTTGACCTGACGTAAGTTTTCCTTACGGAGTTCACCATCGCTGCGACTGTCCTGAGGTGGTGTTTCTCCGATCCCGTTTCTCTCTCTCCCCCTTACGGCTGCGTTTGCCCTGACGTAAGGTTCCTTCCGGAGTGCACCGTCGCTGCGACTGTCCTGAGGCGGTGTATTCCACCTTATTTTCTCATCTTGTTAAAGAGAGAGAACCGTTTGTAGTCCGTTCATACCGGGGGTTTGAACCACCAGTTGCCGAAATATACGAGCTCCTATCTCACATAGCAGCGTCCTCGTCTGGCAGCTACTGTGCAACTTCCGTACTGTTGTCATAGTAGCTACCGTATATTGCTACCATATTTTGCTACCGTATTTTGCTACCGTATTGCTACCATATTTTGCTACCGTATTGCTACCATATTTTGCTACCGTATTGCTACCGTATTTTTGCTACTGTTTGCTACCATATTTTTGCTACTGTATTGCTACCGTATTTGCTACCGTATTTTTTTGCTACCGTTTGCTACCGAATTGCTACTGTATCTGATACCATTTGTTTGTTATTGTTGTTGTGAATGTATGCCTAACTGCCAAATATATGTATTAAACCTTCCTGTTTTGATCATTTTACCAACCGAGCAGACTTAGGTGCTTAAGACCGCTTCTCGAGAGTGCAGGTAAATAAAACAGACCCCTGGACACCGACGTCTTCAACTGCAGTTACCCAGGTCTTCGTTATCCATCCCAGGATTACGAAGCTGTTCCGGAAGAGTAAACTTCGTAACAAATCTGGCACCCGAGGCAATCTCCGCAATTGCACGTAATAAGCAGACGTGCAATTGACTCCGTTAAGCCGTGTATAAGTAAAGAGCGTCACAAATTTGGCGCCCGAGCAGGGACCGTTTTTTTTAATTTGCAGTCATCTCCGAGGAGGGACCTGGTTGTCTAGCTGTTGCCCAAAGGAAGAAGCGATCGTTCCGAAACGTTGTTTTAGCATTCCTTTTCAGCAAAGATCGTAGTTTATCAAGACCGCAGCCATGCCATCCGACATCGAGAAGTCCGACATGGAAAGCAACCACTCCGAAGAAGGCGCCGTGGGCTCGGAAACCACCGACAGACGCGTTGGATGGGTATACCTTCTACGGAAGGAGCAACTCGTGGAGGAAGTACACCGATTCGGGTTGGATCCCGAAGGTACCGTAGACACCCTGAGGCGACGCCTGGTGAAATTCCTCCGAGAAGGGCGAGCCATTCCTAAGGTAGAAGTCAAAGGGGGATCCAGACCAACAGGCCCGTTCATCTTCCCTCCTGCAACAGGAACTCCGTACGAGGTACCGATAGTGATCATTCCGACGGTAACTACAAACGCCGCTTTGTACACCCAGACAGCTACGACTACCGCCAGCACAACCGCAGGTAACCCGTGGCAGTTCACCCCTTTTACAGGAGTATACCAGGCACCATCCGCCGTGTCAATACCAGCTGTTTATTTAAACACCCAGACTACTGTGACCAGCGCTGCCACAGGTATGCAGCCCTACCAACCAGCAACACACCAAGCTTCCCAACCGACACCACCGACCCAAGTAGCACCACCGACACCAGTACCGTCAACAACACCGACACCCCGCACTAATTTAAAGGTACATGAATGGAAAGTGACCTTTAATGGACAGACCGACCCCGTGGCTTTCCTAGAGCGACTCGAAGAAATCTGCCTCCGCTATGACCTTCAGGCCGAAGAGTTGCTACCAGTGCTACCAGAAATGCTGTTCGACACCGCCCTGATGTGGTACCGCAACAACCGGCGACGATGGAAGTGTTGGAGAGACTTCATCCACGACTTCCGGACTTTCTACCTACCCACCGATTACCTGATCAACCTGGAGGCCCAGATCAGCCAAAGGGTTCAGCAGAAACACGAGTCAGCGGTAAGCTACATAGTTGCGTTGCAGACCTTAATTCGCCGACATGGGGGAATGACCCCAGACCAGGAGCTCTTCTGGTTGCACCGTAATCTTCTTCCCGGTTACCGACTCTTCATACACCGAACCGCCTGCAACTCAGTAGATCAGTTACTGGCAGCAGTCAAGGAGTACGAAGACATCCGCCAGCCCACGCCAGTCAATGTCGCCACCGCACCAATCAAGCCATCACTACCAGTACCATCCAACAAACAGGTTTTCCGGAAAGAAGAACCGAAACCGGCAAGGAAGCCCAGTGGATATGCCCCCACGTCTAACGAGGTACCGACCACATCAAACCCAGAAAAGACCGAGAATGTTTGTTGGCGTTGCGGCCAGACCGGTCACTACCGACAGCAGTGTAGGAACCCGAGAATTCTGTTCTGCTCCAGATGTGGGACCAAAGGAGTGTTCTCCCGGGACTGTAA
>JABXWE010008014.1:0-32514 GCA_014611495.1 Limonius californicus
CTATCTGAGTATTCTAAAACTGCATTTTAAAGATACGAATTTTAAAATACGAATTCGCGGAGTTAAGATGTTGCATTCCTTAAAAAGTATGAAATAAAATATTCTTCGGATATTCTAAAATCCGATATCTGCATAGAAACAATATTCGAATTCTGAATTCGTATAGATAATCCGAAATCCGAATCGACATAAGAAATTCTAATTCCAAATTGATTTAAAAAAAATCTGAAATTCGGATCTCTGTAAGAAATCTGAAATTCGGATCTCTGTAAGAAATCCGAAATCCGGATCTCTGTAAGAAATCCGAAATCCGGATTTCCGTGAGAAATCCGAAATCCGGATCTCCGTGAGAAATCCGAAATCCGGATCTCTGTGAGAAATCCGAAATCCGGATCTAAACCTAAAATCTGAAATCCGGATAAATCCGAATACCGGATTTTTAACTTTCACAAAATCCGGATTTTCGCATAAAAAAAATCCGGATATCCGAAAATCCGAATCCGGTTGCCAGCTCTAGTCATGATACGGACTGACTGTATCTATTTATTCGACTGTAAACATAAACAAAGTGTACTTAATATCGAAGCGTATCTCGTCACAATAAAACGAACTATAAAAACAACAAACAAGTAAATTCCAACAACCAGAGTAAACAGACTTTGATAGGTAAATAAATTATTTTATCTACGACCATTAAACTATATGTTTATTATTCGTACGTTTTCTACTCATTTATGGCAACATTATTAAATGAATAATTACGGCACCTATACATGTAGGTACTAAAGAGGGTAAATAGGAAAGAGGCGACAACTTAGCTTTTTTGTGACAATCCAGGGGGCGCTTTGATGTATTAGAGATGAGAAAGTGCCCAATGCCCGCGTAATTTAAAATACAAAAAATTGTAATTTGAAATAGAAATTTATTTAACGACATAATTGGTTAAGAAATTTTTTTACAACCAGAAGTAACAATGGTACTTCGTGAGTTTATTTGAGTTTATTTTGTTCAACGTTCCTTCTTACAGAATGAACTACTACTTTTAACATTAAACATTGTATATTCTTTTGCCATTTACACATTTATTGGCATTTTTTAACATAACTTTGAGTTTTAGGAAATAAAAGTCTCTAAATTTTAAATATTCTAATCAACCATCTTTAATAAACATGTTACACATTGCTAAATTTTAGACAAAGAACAACAAGCAGCGTTTAAAAGAATTATCGCAGACTTTAAATATAAACTATTCTAAACAGAACTGAAAACACTATTACTATACTACACAAATGTAGTTAAAAACTTATTTTAATAAAACATAGTTTACACAAAGGCATGCATACCAAGTGACTTGCTAGCATATCTTGATGCATTGTTTTTCATTTTCTTACTACTTACTTTCATACGAAAAGTTAAAAATCTTTTAATTATAATTAACCTTAAGTTATGGCATTTTAACAAATTCTGTCCACCTGACGCCAAAATCATTTTAGTTTTTATATTTTCATAAGATAAATGTTTATGTTTTTTAAATATTAATTCTAATTCTTCAAAAAAATTAAAAGTTTCAACATTACAAAAAAAAGACGTCTTTTTTATAACTCTTCAAATTTAAAAATTTCGTATATGAAAGAGAATTAATTTTTGAATTTTTAGAACCAGCAGTATATATACATTTTGTACAAGTTTTATGATTTTTTATGATGCTATGGATTATGTAACCAGAAATCACATACAAACTATTTTTTTCTGCAAAACCCAATGGTGCCATTTCCACTTTCGCATTTTCTGGGTTAGATAAATTTTGGATTTCAGCTGCAGACACTTTGTTTTTTATATGTTCTAATAAACCATCAAACCATCAAAATAATGTCGATCATCTTCATGGTAATTACTTCTTGGAATTTCTTTTATATATTGTGACACAGATATTAATTTCAAACATGTTTTTAACTGAATAGCATTTGGGATGCGGTGAAGTGAACGAACTACAGAAAATAGATTTTCGACACATTCTTGGGTCAATCGTCCTCCAAGAATAAAATGGAAGTTTTCTTTGTCCAGCAGTAAACCCTGGATATCTAAAAGTGTTGTTGTTGATACTAAAATTCCTGTTTGTACCGGTTTCCAGAGATTTTTCTGTCCAATTTTCAAGTTCCTGGTTATATTACTTCTTCCAACAAACTTATTGTTTTCAAATATTCATCCATATTTTTCTTGGATATTGCCAACTGTATACTTCTCGTCGTCATAATTTTATACCACTTATTATATATTTCCAAAAACCAGGCAGTTGTTAAATATTTTGGGTCCTTTATTTCAGCCAAAAGTTTCAATCCGCAACTTACATCATGACTTATCACATGCAATGCTTTGTCCACACGCATTTTGTCAAAATTGCTTTTCATTTCGATGTCTTCGAATTTCAGTTTAGGACACAGCTTCAATTCTTATTGGCTGTCATATTCTACCATGTCAATAATATGTTGCCATTCCACAATATTGTTTGGTAGATTATACTTTGAAATAACACTTTGCGGTAATTGTATTGTTTTATTGTTATATAGTGCTGTTCTTAAATTCTTTATGAGATGTGTGGCGTCCGCCATAACGAAAACGTCGTTTCCATTAAATTTTGCTCTATTAACAAGAGCCGCAGAAATATTTAACAAATTCCAGATTCCTAAGTTACCAGCACCCATATCAGAGGTGATATTTATTATAGTTAGTCCTATATCGTTTCCTTTATTTATTATCGTTGTGATAACTTGGAGAACAGAATTTGGATCAAAAGATCTACCAGTGAAATGATAACACACAATTTGTTTCCAGCGAAACTGCAAGCCAGCTGAAAATCAATAAATTATACTTTAATATATAATTCATGTTGCAATTTTTACCAAGCATAAATACCAATCCTTCAGAGGCAATTGTTTTTTCTTTTTTATTAGTGGGTAAAGTGGTTTTACCAATCATAGACTTGGTTGAAGCGTCATATTGTTGCCCTGGAATAATTGCAACTTCATCCATAACTAATACGCAAATTTTTTGTTCTGGTGTAAATGTCTTGATTTTCAGTTGCAGAAAATGAAAAATATCTTCAATAATGCCAGGACTAAATTTGAGATTTTCTAGTCTCCTTTGCAATGTTCTCACAGATGGAAAAGGAAAACCTTCTGAAATAAGATGTTCATAACCATTTGTACCACACGCAAATTTCATCTTCAGAATTTTTCGAATTGTTTCATTACTCCACTTCAACCGCGCTGATTGTTTAGCTTTATTTTTTCCCAAAGCAAGGACCTGGTCTTCCGAAAATAATGACCTTAACTGGTTGGATGTCACTATCTCAAGCTGTTTTTTAAATTTTAAATTTTCACGAACAACAGTAGCATGGCGCCTTTTCAAAGCAGAATATGCTACCTGAATTCTTCGCAATTTTCGTTTATAGAGTTTTCGTTCTTCCATGCGTTTTTTACGATTATCGGAAGAAGTCTCACTGGTAAGTGTACTTTCACTGGAAAAACTTTGTTGGAGTTCTGTTGGAGTCAACGGTGATAAAGCTACTTTTCCTTGAATAGGACTTTCAAAATGATGAATCGTTTGCGGAACATGATGTCCTGAAGAAAAGTGCACATTTTTGAAGATTGTGGGGAATGCATTTTGCTTTAATTTTCTGACTGACGTTTCCCACATATTAGGAGCAAAGTGTTCTTCACAAACACGGCAATCCGTTGGAGGTTGCCAATTAGCAAATTGCTTCTGGATTTTACTTAACCATTTTGTTCTTAAAGCAGATACTCTGGGTAGTGATTTAAATATAACATTATTCCCATACACACTTAAACACCCAGGTATAGCACACTTACGTACCATCTAAAAAAATATAACTATTTATTAAGTTTCAACTTTAGCTGCTTACTTACTTTGAGCCCAAAATAGTATAGACTTGATGTCGGAAAGTTGAAACCGACTTGTCGTCTCTTTCCTATTTACCCTCTTTAACATATACCAGCGCATAACTACATTATACAGGGCGTTTCCAAATAAGCGTGAAAGTTTTTAGGGGGTGATTCCTTGTCGAAAACTAAAGGGGGTCTTTCATGTAAACAAAAGCTCTTAAGCCTGTCCTTGAAAAGTTACACGCTTCCAAAAATGAGAAAAAAAATTAGTTTTTTTTTTGCTTTTGTGAAATTGTCGAAGAGTTAAAGATATTGCATTTTGTGGGCGTGTTCCGCCAATAAAAACGCTACCTATGAATTTTTTTAAAATTTTGTTGTGATCTTTTAAAGGGGTGAAACATGCATTCCATTTTTTACCAGAACTTTTTAACAAAATAAAATTTCTTGATTTCAAAATATCTGTTGAAAAGAATGATTTAGTGCTAAACTTCTTTAACTCGTGTGTTGTTTCCGTAAAAGCAATAGTTTCTTAATAAAAAAATAAAATACAACATCGTGCATGAACGGATCTTCTGCAAATGGAATCGAAAAAATCTAGTAAGTGGTTGTCACGTTTTGTTTGCACAAATTATGACCACAAAATGCCATTTCTTTAACTCTTCAACAATTTCACAAAAGCAAAAAAAACTAATTTTTTTCTCATTTTTGGAAGCGTGTAACTTTTCAAGGACAAGAGCTTTTGTTTACATGAAAGACCCCCTTTAATTTTCGACAAGTAATCACCCCCTAAAAGCTATCGCACTTATTTGGAAACACCCTGTATATTGTCCATTATTTCATTACGTATTTTCCATAATTGCATTATATTTGGTTTTATTCAATTTTGCCATATAAATTGACGTTTATTGACGTCAAATCAAACTATTAAAGTCATTGTTTATTTAGGCCGCGCATTAAAATTTTAATAAGCAGTAGATTAAAAATTTTAATCCGCTGTTTTGAGGTTATAGGTAGAATATTTTCTACAAATTGCTTGAAATTACAATCAAAATACCTAATTATCGCAATAAGTTATGAATATCTTCTAACGATGTTCATGATCCAATTCGTTGCACAAATTATCTATTTTATTTTCGCGGAAAACTCCTCGACGCACGAATAATATTTTTTGAAATGTGTTTATAAAAATTTTCGTCGTTGTCAAGGTAACGGGGCACAGAAGTTGTGATCTTGTCGTGATAATCATAAAATTCGCCTATTTGATGACTTTCCTTAAAATTTTCTCTTCAGAATTGGACTTATTATATCAGGCAAAATTGAATAAAACGTTGTATTACACTCGCGGATTAAATGAATGTTTAACTAGCGATATTAACGCGCTCGCGGCTGCGCCGCTTGCGCGGTTAAACATATCGCTCATTAAACATTCATTTAATCCGCTCGTATAATAAATAACTATTAATCAAAAATTATCGTCGTAACTAGGCAACCAACAATACTGATGACAGTTATTCAATTGTAGCCTCACTTTTCAGTTTTACAAGTGTAAGAGTTTTTTAATTGCAGCTAGTAATATTGTTTTGATAACAGGTTAGTAACTTATCTGTTTTTCTCCAAAATAATAAAATTCATCATTTCTATTATGTTGCAGATATTTGTGAAATGTGTAACGGTCCGCCCACATGGGAACAGTTACCTGGTTTTAGCTCAGAGCCAGAAGTTCGTAATAACATGCGGAGATACTGTAATGGTTATAACAGGATTTATTTTTATTTATTTAAATGTTACAATAAATGCAAAAATATATTTGATTATGAGGTTATAAATAAAATAATAATGTCTGCAAAATCCCAGTCGGTACGCCCCTGGGTAGAATCGGGAGTTCGGTTCAATGGACGGCGTAGATGGCGTTCCAGCTGTAGGCCGCGCTTCGGTGTACTCTGTATTTTCATAAACAAACACAAATGTTTGCCACCTGGCAGTTAGTTTAAATGCGATTAACAGACTCGAAACTACTAATCTGACTCTTTTCAGTGTTGACACAGTTATTAGATTAACTTGTCACCTGGCACGCGTATTGGTTAATTTAATCCGCCTGGGCAGCGTTTCATCGCTGGGTCAATGAACGTTTTGCTAGATCCGGATGTTCTGGGAAAAGTTCTTGGCTTCGTAATCTCGCCAGTAAATGAATTTAAATGTTTCGTAGAATATTGTAAAAATAAAATATGTCTGTACGGTGAGTACTTGAACTTGTTAATGCCTAATTTTAAAATACGTACCTACAATCTGGCCTGACCGACTACAACGTATTGTTAAATTAGTATGGAAATTCCCAATTACGGGGAAATATTAAAATCGAAGGTCAGATTAGCCTGGCCTGGCCGGCTTATAAAACCTCTAATCTCTTATTTCTCTGGTCTATTAATCTGATTGACACTAACTGGTATAACCTGCTGGATATCAATCAAAGTAACCTCAACGGCGAAGTGTTCCACAAAATGAATAAATGCGACACCGTACAGGTACGCGGATTTTATGGAATTCTCCAATGGACGGGAATATTCTCACGGACTGAAAATATTTTAGCGGTTCAACTTCGGTTTGCTTTCTTCTCTGGCGGACTGGTAATTCTATTCTCGGCTGACTTCCTCGTTGAAGCTTTCGACTCATAGTTACCAAATACGTGCTAGGATCCTGTATATATATATAGGGTTCCATTTCTCTACGCGTCTCCTCCGGAGTGTGATTGAACGCGATGATAAGTGACAGATATAGCCAAGACTGATTAAGATTAAATTTATTTCCTGAAAAATAAAAAATAAAACCATGAAATAGCTTATAAATCCTTTATGGACTGGAGGACTAGAAAAAATACAAACTCATTTTCACAAGATAGTGTATAGTGTACCTTACCGAACTAGCTCAAAAGTATAAATCATCAAGTTTATGGACGATTTATTCTATGTTAAAAGCAGCACTGAATATTCACCATAATATTAACATCGAAAATTATCCAAAATTAGTGTCTTTCCTGAAACGAAAGTCTGAAGGTTACAAGACTAAAAAGCTGCAGGTTTTACTCCGAAAGAAGTTCGTGAATTCATTGATAAAGCACCAGGTAATAAATATCTTGCAACCAAGGAAAGAAATTTATAAGTGATTATGAACATAATAAAATTGGAATTTTTCCTGGCTAAAGACCAGCCTTAATGTTTTTAGAGGTTGCCTTCATTATGGGTATAATGGGTTGCTGTGCAAATGAAAGAAGAGAATGTCCATGATCATAAAACGCTGTATATCTTGTATATATACTTGATACAAAAAATAAAGTAGACAGGCAATTTTCAGTAAGGGGACCATTTTACAACATCGTTAAAAAATATATAAATTTACGTTCACCTAATGCAACTACAGATACATTTTTAGTGAATTTCAAAATGGTAAATGTACAGTACAGACAATAGCAATTAGCAAATTCCGATCATTTGGAAAAGAAATCGCAACATACTTGAAATTACCTTCTCCAGAAAAATATACCGGACATTCTCTGAGAAGATCATCGGCTACTATATACAGGGTGTTTATTAAACATGCGGCAAAAAGGGTTATTCCCTGGACTATTCTAAAAATATTTTGTCCTTTGATGATTTTTGAAAAGCCGCTTTGTTTCAAAGATACAGGGCGAGAACAATTTTCAACAAACCAATTTTGATATTTTTCAAATTATTAGTGTAGCCGAAATAAAAGTATGGCGCACTACACTGGGCTTACCGAGTATAAAAATTAAAAAAAAATATGCGTTGTTATCTTTTAACAACATTCAGATTACTAAGAACGGCTGTTTTATCCACTAACAGCTGGCAAGTGCAGACATTGAAAAGAAAATCATATTAAACGTGGATTTCATTTGAATACGTCTCGTGATTGATCATTTTGTATGTGTCGAATTTGTTGAGACTGATTGACGTTTGGCTGTTTGCCGTGTATTTTCTGTCTTTAATACTTAAACTTTCGTTAGTGAAGTCCTCTATCATGAATCGCTCTACGAACGCCAAGATGACTGACATGCATTTCATTTATGGATTTGCTGATGGCAATTCATTACAAGCTAGGCGGTTGTACATTCAACTATTTCCTGACCGTAATGTTCCTGATAGAAGAACCTTCCAAAGTATTCATCAATGTCTTCATGAAACAGGCACATTGAAACGAAGTGGAGGACCAAGAAGGCCAATGACAGTAAGAACGGTAGAAGTAGAAGAGAATGTGCTGGAGATAATAGAGGAAGATCCAGGTACTTCTACTCGAAAAATTGCAAATACTTTGAATGTAAGTAATGGGACTGTTTGCCGGCCTCGGTGGTGTAGTGGTTAGCGCATCTGCCTTTAGATCCGAGGGATACGGGATCGAACCGGGCTGAGGTCGGCGAGATTTTTCTAGCGGGGAAAAATTTGAAAATGCGCCTTCTGTCGGATAAGAAGTAAAGCCGTAGGTCCCGTGCCACTGCGATGTGTGACACGTTAAAAATCACTACTGGAATTGGAATTACCCCAGATAGGCAAAATTCTGAGTTAGGGTGTACAATGGGCCAAACGTGGCCTAAGTGCATAGAGATGCTTGGAAAACCGCTTCCTAGATCTCGCTCTTTCAAGCCATCAGCCAGCCAATGGGACTGTTTGGAAAATTCTTAGGGACTATTTGTTGTACCCATACCACATACAACGTGTTCAGGCACTTCTTCCTGTTGATTTTCCTCCATGTATTGCATTCTGTCAGCGGATTTTGCTCACATTGGTTCAAATCCCTTAACTACTGACGCTGATTCTTTTTAACGATGAAGCGAATTTCTCAAGAAATGCAATAAGGAGTTTTCACAATAACCATGCGTGGGTTGAAGAAAATCCACATGAGGTACTTGAAGATCGTTTTCAACATCAGTTCTCGTTGAACGTTCGATTTGGAATTGTGGGTGACTGGCTAATTGGGCCGGTTTTTCTACCAGGAAGACTTACCGGCGAGGTGTATCGCAACGTTTTGGAACAGGATCTACCTTTGGTAGGATGTACCATTGGCAACAAGAAATGCAATGTGATTTATGCACGATGGTACACCAGCGCATTTTAGTGTGGTTGCTCGTGACTTTTTAACAATAACGTACGGAGATCGCTAGATTGGTAGAGGTGGACCTCACTCATGGCCTGCTAGATCCCCGGACTTAAACCCTCTGGATTATTTCCTATGGGCCATCTAAAGTCATTAGTTTATTCAACTCCAGTAGAAAATGTGGAAGATTTAAGAAATCCGATAATTGCTGGGTGTAACTCAATAGGAAACGACCCTGGTGTTTTTGAAAGAGTTCGGCAGTCAACGAGGAGAAGATTGGATTCCTGCATTGTAGCTGGAGGTAGTCATTTTCAACAGTTCTTGTACATTAAGTATTTTTACATGTAATTTTTGGTAATAAAATGTTGTTATTGTCGAAAATTTCGACGCGGGTTTCAATTTTCATCCTCGTGCAATAATAGCTTTATTATATGTTCGTTAAATAATATACTATTAAAGTTGTCATAATCCTCTCTAATTTGAAAACTTTTTGATTACATGTTATAATAGAAACAGTAAAGGATAACTATATTAACCAGCAAAGAGGGAAATCCATGGCAAAGAAAATAGTTTTGCATGCAAGATTCCGAAATAGCTAAACCCGACCCTGTAATCAGCCTCATTATATTTTTTATGTATTTACTGAGTATTTTGCGATTAGTGTTATCGTTATGCATATTGCTATCAATATTTTTAACTTCTGGATTTGTTCATTGGCTTCTGGCTTGGTTGAACGAATTTCCTTGTAGTTATGCAACTAGCATAGCTCACATACGTTCTCAGTGGTGCACGTGGTTTCTACATGCAAAAGGACCTAGAAAAAATAATGCGGTTATCATACCAAAGATATAAATAAAAACTGTAATTTTAGGTACGTCATTAGCATTGCCGCGACAAAACAGGAACTTTGCAAGATAGTGCATTTCGTGTTCATCAAATTTGTACGCATTGCGCCAAATACGTGTACTTCAATATAATGTAACATAACCTAAATAGACTGTTAATTTCGAGAAATTTAAATCATTTCACGAAATTAAAAGTAGTTAGTGGCATGGGAGATCGAGATTGGAGGCCTTTTGTGTATGGAGGGCTCGCTTCTTGTATTGCTGAGTTTGGTAAGTGATTTTCAGGACTGAATTACTAGGCTATAAATAACCTTCAAATTAAAAATCCTAGTAGGTTATTTAAAGTAAAATCTGGGCTTTCTATGCAGGAACTTTTCCAATAGACACCGCCAAAACTCGGTTGCAGGTGCAGGGGCAAAAGTTGGACGTTAATCATGCCACGCTTAAGTATCGGGGCATGATCGATTGCTTTTTGCAAATATCGAAACAGGAAGGGTTTAAGGCTTTATATGCTGGGTAAAAACACACCCAATAGTCAATCATTACTTATCAGTACAGAATTATGTTTTAGAATTTGGCCAGCAGTGTTACGACAGGCCACTTACGGCACAATTAAATTTGGAACTTACTATTCCTTGAAGAAAATTGTGGTGAAACATTATGGTAATGAAACTATTACTATCAATGTTTGCTGTGCTGTAACTGCAGGTGCATTGTCTAGTGCAATTGCTAATCCAACTGATGTATTGAAAGTCCGCATGCAAGTTCAGGGAACCACTGGAAATGTTGGTTTAGTTGGTTGTTTCAAGGAGGTTTACATGCATGAAGGCATTTCTGGTTTGTGGAGGGTAAAAATTCACAAAAAAGTAAGTTGTTATGAAGCTAATTCTTGCTGTTACAGGGCGTTAGTCCTACTGCACAAAGGGCAGCAGTAATTGCAGCAGTGGAGTTGCCAGTTTATGACTTTTGTAAAAGTCATTTATTGAACGTATTTGGTGATAAAGTAGCTAATCATTTTATGTAAGTTGTTATGTACGGGCTGCTCCCTATATTATTATGTGTTACATCTTCAAAACTTCAAAAAATTTTAAAGTTTTAATCATAGAATTATAAATTCTGAGAGGTCATAAAATGGATCATCATATAAATACAAGGCATTAATGGGGGCCGTCAAAAAGGTATAAAGTAGGTTTTCTAATACACTTTGTGCACAATCAATATAGGTTGTCCAAAAAATATCAAAGAAACTTGATGATACAGTAATTGGAGCTATTCCAAGAACCCCAGAAAAATAATTGATTCATGTCCTATTTTCAAAGTAGCTTCAATTTAATAAAATAATTACTTATAATGTTGTTATAAGTTCAAAAAGCAAGTATTGGATGTGTACTGTAGTTAAGCTTCTTTAGTTAATTTTTAAATTAATAATTTGTAATTATGGTATCTACACATTTGGTTACAAGGGTAAAATTTTGTTACACGTGCAAAACTTGTGCTTAATCAAATTTAGGTACTCTTCCAAATTTTTTAAATCTCCAAACTAACAACGATGTTTAATGATATTTCAGTATCTCAACGTTGTATTGATTCAGATTTGAGACATAAGATTTTACAATGTAGTGCATTGTTGTCAAATTGTTGCAAATATTGGCCACCTTAATTATCTTCGAGCAAAATAATATATAAATAATTTGATCGTCTTTAAAAACTGTACCACATTTTCCATTAAAATTATGTAAAACCATTTAATTAATGGTTGCTATTCATGACTGACAACTGGTTTATTTATTTATTAATCAATAACCTTGTTTACCTTTAGGTGTCGAGACTGACAACTGAAAGTATCCACAACTGTTGCCCACCAAAGAGTCTATGAAAAATAAAAAAAAATAATTTCCCCAAAATTTTCCAAAATAACAAAGCAAAATAATATAATTAATAATTTTACCAACAAATAAACCTGTTGACAATTAAAAAATGATCAAAATTTCTTTCTTGCCGATTTTCTTGAATATTATGTTAGCTTGGTAGTAGCATCGGGCATAGGTGTGTAATTGTAAAAACTAAACTAATTTTTTTGCAGTTCTAGCTTTGTTGCCAGTTTGGGAAGTGCCATTGCTTCAACTCCAATTGATGTAGTGCGGGTACGTAATCATATCTACCTCCAATTTCTCCTTATCTTATTTACTTTACACCTATTATTTTTGTAGACAAGATTAATGAACCAACGTAAATTAAAGCACATGGGCAGTAGCTTACCTGCGCATATCTATACAGGCACAATCGATTGCTTTATTCAAACATTCAGAAACGAAGGTTTCTGGGCATTTTACAAAGGATTTATTCCTGCATGGGTGCGGATGGGACCATGGAATATTATATTTTTTGTAACTTATGAGCAACTGAAAAGATTGTATTGACCCCAATTCTTGGAAAAAATAGTAGAGCACAAATCTTTCTCACTTAACGCACTGCATTTAGAAGTATTTACCTTTCGACAAGAGTGATAAAACGTTAGATCTTTCTATCTTAAGCATTTAAGTTTATTTATTTATTTTATGGTAATGTATTTATTGTACATATTTCAATCTTGTAAAAGACTAGAAATAAATTATTGTTGCACTTTGAATTAACATTTTTAATATCGACACAATACTTTAACTACTAGTGATAATTAAACCAGACATGCCTCGTAAATAATTGCATCTAAACACTACCTATACAGGTACACTTTTACGTTTAAGAAACTACTACTAAATAGTTCCATTCCTGTAACACAAATTTAAATCTTTTATAATTAATACAACTGTAGTTGGTAACATTAACACTAATTTATTCATCATTTATTCGATTTCATCAAGAGTTGCTCTTGAATTCGAAAATATATACTGCGAAGAGAACGCTTTCCCTCTGTGGTTAAAAATGTAAAATGATGGAATGTTCCTATACGTATCCCAGCTTTTATTTTCTAACTCTGCTGATGCTTTTATTTCCTTAAAGTCCCCAGCAATGTAAAGAACTCCGTACATGATAATGAATAAACTTGCAACACCTTGAATGATAATCTAAACAAATAGCAACTTAGTATTAAGTTTATAAATTATGTAATTGTTACTTACATCAAATGGTAAATTAGTAAATTCCAATTCGTTTAAACGTAAATAGGATCGATCTGGAAATAAGGCACATATTGTATGTTATTTGAGGTTAGAATTTTTCAATACCTACGTTGTGCTGCCGAATATGCAGCATGAAATAACGATAAAAAGCCAGCTGTTAGCACTAATCTATGAAATATTGTAGCGGACATTTCTGAAACAAATTCCAGAATGTTTCCTCAATTCAATAAGGTAATGAATGACTGTTCCAGTTGTCAAAGTTTAACTAATAGGAATATGCTACAGTGCTAGAAATAAAATTCCATTAGTTAAATATTCTTTAATTAAATTTTTAAATAATTTTGATATACGTATACAGCAGTGATTGTACACATCAAAATAACAAATCTTAAGCGAGTTACATATATCAAACTTGGAGGATACCCTCTAAAATGTCACAGTGACTTGACATAATAAAATCATCACGATAGCATGTTGTTTCCATAGTTAGGTAGATAACATAAAAAAACTTCCCTCGTATTTTGCAAACAGCGAATTTCAAATGGCGCAAGTCCAGTGTTATAGAGCAACTTAAATAGCGCCATTTTTCCCAATCGCTTAGCTTAAAAATTCAGGCCTTCGATTTTAACCCTTATACATTGAACTTTGAATGCAAATTTGATACTAATTTTGTTCTTCTTTAGTGTGTGGCGTCCTCGTCGAAAACCGTTCCGCTTCTATTTTAACCGCACTTAGGTACGTCTATACCGGTGCGAATATAAATACACAGAAAATGGAAAGGAGTCGGTAGATAATTTTATTAAAAGCTGGAAACTGCAAATGAAGTACTGGAACTGATATTCGAATTGCTTTGCTGTCCTCAAAACTTTTGCCGTTATTGTACTATTTGACTAAGAATTTTATTCATGTTTTATTCTATTACTGCGATATGAGTTCTTGTATTGTGTCTAATTGTGTTGGCACGACTTCTGTTTTGTTAGGCAACAATGGAGTTTTGTATTTTTGGGTTGTACTAACTTCATATTGGTGGTCTGAGTAGCAAAAATAATTACCAACAAATACGAGAACATGGAATCGTAACTTTCTCATCTCCAGATTACTAATAACCCAAAAAAATTTCATAAATATTACAATTTTTATTGAAAGCCACAGGTAAAATTACAACCTTAAGGACGGCTTTGCAAGTAAATTTGAAAGTGGCGAGTGGTAGCTTACGCATTTGCATAATTATTGAGCTAAATACCAAACTCGCACAGCGTTCGTTAAACTGTAGGTCCTCCGTGTTTCTACCTGAGCGCTGACGAGAAACACTTAGCAGAGAAGTGGCCGATGCCCAGCAGTGGGACGATCTGGCTGTCAATGATTACTCAACGGTAATGGAACAGAATGAGAAACAGGATATCTATCTTCATTTTTTCAAACTGAGGGCGTTTAATCTTTTAGTGGACTTTTTCTACTAAATCTACAATACTAACGGACCGGGGTGGTTATCTTGACGTTTCGGCAGTCACATCTGCCATCTTCAGGTCTTGTCGGATAACTTTCTGCTGGTGCTTCTTGTAATATGACTGTTGACGTTCGTTTCTGCTGGGTTTATGTATACTTCTTGATCGTTCCGTGTGGGGTGCGCTTGTTGATTTCGGCCTTGGTTGCGTGTGACGGGACCGGCTGTGGTTGGAACGTTCTGATTTTGTTGAGGTGGGTTTGTGTTTGCTTGCTGGTTTCTGTTGTGTGTTTGTTTTTTGGCGAGAACCGGTTTCCAAGCGGATGGTAGTCTTTCGGTGTCATCATGAGAATGTAGGTTTCTTGGGTGTTTCTCGACTTCTATAGCTTCCCTTATTACTCTCGATTTCAGGTGTCCTATGTTGGCCAGTACTTTGATGTTTTCGAAAGCAATTTTGTGAGATGATGTGCTTACGTGTTGTGCCAGTGATGAAGTCTTCTCGTTCTCTCGTACGGCATTTTCGTGTTCTTCTTTTCTTACATTGACTCCTCTATTTGTTTGACCTATGAATGTTTGATCGCAGTCCTGGCAAGGAATTTCGTAGACACCTTGATTCTCCAGGGGTATCCTTGCTTTGGGGTTTCGTAGAATGGAGCTGATCTTTCCGTTGGTTGTGAATGCAGTTTCCACATTGTGTCTTCGTAGAATTCTAGAAATTCTATCTGTTGTTCCTTTGACGTAGGCAGGCAGGTGGGTTTTGAATCTAAGTTTTTAATTTTCATCCTGTGGCTTAACTCGGTTGGGTTTAAGTGTATCATTGATGGTTTGATTCTTGAAGCCATTTTGCCGTAGAGCTTTCCGAAGTTTCTTCATTTCTTGGTCTATGTTTTCTGGGTCTGCAAGTCTTTGAGAACGGGTGATCAGGGTTTTAAACACTGATCGAAGTTGTGCCGGATGGTGGTGTGATCCCTTGTTGAGATAGCGGTCTGTATGAGTGGGTTTCCGGTACACCGTGGGACCCAGGTTTCCGTCCGATTTCTTTTTGACCATAACATCCAGGAACGGTAGTCGTGTGAGGTATCAATTTGTGAGGAAATTTGTAAGGAACATTTTGGTGTTTTCCTTTTTTGTGGAACTTTAGCGATAAGAAAGTTATTGTAGTTGATAGAAATTTGTAATTATTTTAGTTAATTTAGATCTGTAATTTGATTGGTGGAATCCCTCGGGACCGTATCATAGCAATGGAAAAAATTTTATGAAAATCTTTTGTTGTAAAAACAAGTTAGTGCATTGTATTCTTCAACGAGGAGGTACGTTCTTCCTGCAGCTCAAATTATATATTTTATGTTCAAATTTGTGTTATTAAGTGAATAAATACTTTTTCTCCGTTTATCTTCGATATAAAGTATTATTTTCCTCTAAGAAAGTTGAAATATTGAATTTTATCGAGAAAATTACGAATTTTGAGAAGAATTGAAGTTAGCGTGGGTTGATTGTCTTTTGTTTATAACGGCGTCGCTCGTTAGTGTGCTGTTTTGATTTGACAAGTGAAAATTAAACATCAAATAATTAAATTTAATTATTCTGCAAGAAATAATGAAATAAATATTTTTAATTACATCCAGTAAGGATAAAACAAGGAAGGTCGCCGAATTAAAAAGTGCAATAATATAAAACAAGTTCGCCGAAATTAAAAGTGCCATAATAAATAATAAAATAACATATGGATTTAGAAACAAAACAATTTAAAACAAAATTGTGAGGTTAGATGTGTGGATTTCGCTTTTACCTATCCAAAAGACAATTACTAGTGATTTAAAAGTGGGAAAGCATTTACGTGCTTACATCTGATTGCTGTTTCTTGTATTTGGACATCACCAACTGCAGTTATCCACGTATATTTACGAAAATGCTACGGACTTGCACTTGCAGTACAACTGACCACGAGCTGCATACGAGATGGAGATTGCCGCGTAGCGCGCCACATTTGAATTATTTAAAAATCAGGTACAAAGTTAAAGTTACAATAAAAAAAAATAAATGAACAAATAAATAAAACCTTGTAGTTGTTTATTATATTTAATTTTGTATGACAAATTTAATTTATATGTTTTTGTTAAGGGAAAGCACAGATAATTCTGATTTGACTTTGATAATTGAAATGGTAATTTGAATTTCCCTATGTTTTCTTTTGTTGTACATGTTTGTTGCCAGCCAGAAAAGTTATATAGAACGACCACTTGTAGCAGCGTCCCTGAGATCAACTGAAAAGGTTTGTGAAAATATTTGACCTGTGTTGGTTAAACTATTTATTAATTTGTGTACCATATAGGAAAGGATATTTTGTTTAAGAGTTTAATCTGTTTATGGGGCCCAACATAGTAAGTTTAACCAGGCACAATTTCATATGCTGTATTTATTTTAATTAAAAAACCAAAGTATAATTTGTTTATTGAGATATCACAGCAATATATATATATATATATATATGTATGTACACATATATATTGTGTTTCTTATTGTTACTTCTCTGAATGACTATTCAATGGGCTCTTACCTACTCAACATCCCAAGTTTACATGTTGCATATTTATTAATTTACACATACTTATTATACATTTTCAAAATGTTTAATACAATTTTCGCCTCGTCTGTACCTGTGGAACGGCTTTTTAGTACGGGTGGCCAAATTATAACCCCCCGAAGAAACAGGCCGTGGGATAACGCTTTTGAAGCACTATTTACATTAAAAAAATCGCAGAAAAATGCTGTGCAATATTACGTATTTTTAACATTTTTGTTAATATATTTCTATTATATTTACAAATAAGTTCTTTTAAAACTGGCATGGCGGTTTAATTTTCATAAAAGAACCTGATATGTATTTCCGGTATATTTATAAGGTATTTGTATCTGTCCCTAGATACTTTTCTAAAAATGTACCTATACCTAGGTGCTTTTCTGTGTTTGTACTTGTACCTATAAGTAGGTATTAAAAAACAATTACATTTTGTAACACTGACCAGTAGGTACTACAAATGCAAAAAATAGGTACTTAAATGTAGTATATCTGTATATTGTCAAAGCGTTAACAATATCTGTAAAATATGGAATGCTGTTTACTAATATATACAATTAGTATCTAGTTTTATTATTTCTATTTTGGTAAGTTTCGTTTAATTTCCTCATTTTCTGCTTCCCAATTTCCTCTCTTCAGCTTTGCGAAAATTCTATAAAAATGCTTAAATTAATAAAGCATCAAAAATCATCAAACCCGTTCTTTACTTGGTTTGAAGATGGTCCAGTACTTGCATCTCCAACTCTGTCAAGCCTTGATGAAGAACATCTAAATTTGATTTAAGCAGATTGCAAGTATTCATTCCAACCAAATGGGTGTGCGGTCCTTGTTGTTGATAACAGTAGTAAATTGCTATCTTGGCTAGTTCTACACCTTTTGACTGAAAATCATTTTTTGTAGGTAGTGTTTCAAGCAAGGTGTTTGGAATCTACAAACCACCCCAGTTGTATAGCACTTATGGGGTAGTTTGTAGTGAATACCTCAATTAGATATAGCTTACTCGGCAATATTCACGAGCTTCTGTACAGACATCTTTGATTTCTTTTGGTGCTGGATGCCAGGGTTGGGGTCCAAAACTAGTTAATAATCCCATACAATGACCGGCTGCACTAATAATTCCCAGGTTTTTTGACTATAAATTGTAAATCAAGGTTTAAAATTTCCATCAGTTGAAATTCTCATAAAGGGAAATTGTTAGATGTTTGTATTACTATTGGTGTAAATTAACTTAAAGTATACCCACCTGAAAATAAGGTAAATACCGATTTAAAGTGTTATCAAGAAGAGACAATCTGCAATAACATAGGACAGCATCAATTTTAGTTTTGCTTCTTCTAATGCATTCATCAAGCGTAGATATGGGATAACCAGTAACTCCAATAAATTTGGCTTTTCCTGCTTTCACAGTTTCCTCCAAAACAGGTAAGGTTTCGTCAATCACAATATTCAGTGATGGTGCAAATTCGACATCATGAGCCTACATGTATGGAAGCTTCAAACTGACTGACATATTTTGTGCTGATATTTACCTGTATAATATCAATGTAATCTACACCTAATTTTCTCAAACTAGTTTCAATGCTCCATCTCGTTTTTTCGGCAGAAAAGTCAAACATTAGCTTTGGATCGGCTTCGTAACGACCCACTTTTGTTGCGATATAATATGCTTGACGTGGAATACCTTCCAAACACTTAAAATTTAAATGTATTAAGGTAGTGTAAAAGGAATATATAAATTATGTTTTTTGACTTCAACGTTCATTAAAGATAAAGATAAAAAGAGAAAGGTGAATAAAATAATTTTCTGTGTTACCTTCCCCAACACTTCCTCTGAAACGCCATGCCCGTACCAAGGAGCAGTGTCTATGTAATTGATTCCTGATTTAATGGCTTTATGGAGCGTTGCTTTACATTCCTCAATTGTGTAATCACTAAATATTTAAAAATATATAGAAGTAAAGATTACAATATCACAGCTAATTTTTAATACCCATATTGCATGCAAAATCCGCCTGTTCCTATTGAAAGATGAGATACCTTCATCCCTGTTGTTCCAAATTCATTATATTTCATTTTTCTTACATCTTCTTCATTGTGAAAACCAGATACAAAAGTTGGTGGTAAATCACCCATCGTACTTGGTTTGGTAATACCAGCAACTAGTTTGTGGTTTGAACTTAGTTATGCAACTGATAATAAATTAAATTATATTTTCCAGTTATCTGTTGAAGTACGCAAACACAAATAAACTCATAATGTAGCTATGCGATAAAGTATGTTTTCTTTCTTTTAGGCATGAATTTGCACAATGTGAGAAGTAAACATAGGCTATCATTTTCTATAATATTAACAATATTGGGTGTGAAGTCACGGTTAAAGTCATTGTTTAATTAAAATATTCAGTTCAAGTACAATTTTGTAGGCATACAATGTGAAAATTTTAATTATATTGGATATTATCTCTTTATTACTTTTTTTTCGCTTAAATATACTCAGTAACATGGAAATGACAACACCAAGAAAGCGTAGGAATTTTTTAACCAAACTTGGTGGACACGTTTAACTACTAAAAGGTAAATTGATTAAAATTTTAAAGAAAATGAACAAAATGTAAACATAATTTTTATTATTAATGAGTTGGTCCCCCCTATTGGTTACACACTACCCCACTCTTCGTGGCATCGATTCTAGCAGATAGTCGATTTCCTCTTGAGGTATTGTGTTCCAAGCAACCTGTAATTCGTGCTGTAGAGCTTGCAGCGTTTGCGGAGGATACAGTAAGTCCTTCAGTCTTCTCCCCATAATGTCCCAAACATGCTCGATGGGCGAAAGATCGTGAGATCGGTGTGGCCAAGGCGGGACCTGCTTCCATAAGTTATAGCACTCTATACCATAATCCCCACAGTTTAGTGCACATGCCTCGCAACAGAAAATTCAACATTGCGACGTTCCCGACGTGTTCGTCTGACCCTCATACAGCCATCATGCATCCCCAAACAGAATCGGGATTCATCACTGAACACCACCCTATGCCACTATAGGTTCCAGTGCAATCGCAACCTACACCACTCCAAACGTTGCTGTCGGTGTTGAGCCGTTAGTGGTAACACAAGATGTGGCTGATAGGATTGCAAGCCGAAAGCTCTGATTCTGCGGTAAACTGTTCGAAGGGTTACAGGACAACCTTCGTTAGCTAACCATTGATCTGGTACTGGAGAATCGGTCTATTCTTGCCAAAAGTCGAAGATGTCGGCCCTGCACCTCATTTGTTCTTCTTCGTCCCTCGGTTCCTCTTCTGCGACGTTCCTGACCCTCCCTAGTCCATGCCTGATAGCAGCGCATGATGGTGAATTGTTTCCGGTTAAGGCGATATGCAATTTCTCTGAACGAAAAACCAACAATACGACCTCTGTCGAATTCGCTTAATTGACGGTAATTTCCACGTTGGCGCACTCTAGGCATGATCACACCCTCCAAACAAATGATCAAAACCGAAAACAATAAAGAACTGAACAAAATCTCGCAAAACATACACCTAATAAAATTGTTAGAAAAAACTGAAAGAACTGTCAGATACGCCTTTATCACTTGATCCATATGTATGAAATTTTAATCAATTGCTACCTTTTAGTAGTTAAACGTTTCTGCCAAGTTTGGTCAAAAAATTCCTTCTTGGTGTTGCGATTTCCATATCACTGAGTATATCTACATAAAATAATACTCCTACATATTTATTTGTTTGTAACTTTTTTACATTAATTTAACTTATATTTAGATGTATTATTTGATATCATAAAATATAATAATTTTTTTTATTAGAATACTATTTAGAAAATTAATTATACAGTTTGTACACCCAAGGCTGCTCTACCGGGTGACGACGAGATAAGGTAACAGCATGTAACATTTTTGTTTTTAAACCTATTATTTTGAACTTCTTAACTAATCTATAACCTCTAAATTCTGAACTTTAAGCATTTTTAACCTTAGTTTTTACTTCCAGTTTGGCTGGAAGCGATGTCGACTTTTTATTTTGTGATAATCTTATTCGAAAAATTTGAAATATAGTGATATGTCACACAATAACATTTCAGTTTAAAATGGCCGAAATTTCAAATTGGTTGGATAAATGTTAAATGCCCGTTAATAATATTCACAATTAATTTTTTAAAATTTGATTTTAAAACAAAGGAATGATCAATTGTAAGTGTTCTTTTTTACATTTATTTAAAAACATTGTTGCAAGAAGATGTTAAAGAAGTTCACTTCTCAATTTTTAAACGGCCATAACTTATTTTTTAACTAACACTTTAATTAACCCTTTTAAATTTTATTCGCCTTAATTTAATACCAATAACATACCTGATAGTTTTTAAAATAGCAAGAAAAAATAAAATTGTGTAAACTTAGCTCTTTTTAATATCCGTAATTCATACATTAATTTTTTTTCTTGATATTGTAGAAACAATCAGGTATGATATTGGTACTAAATTAAAGCAAATAATGGCCTTCTAAAAATTGATAAGGTTTTTTTTTAATTTTTTGTAAATATCGTCTTGCCGCAATGAAATTTTTAAACAAATTAGATGATTATTGTTCATTCATTATGAATATCAGTAATGGGTATTTAAATAATTTACTAAAAAATTGAATATTTCGACCATTTTGAATTGAAATGTTATTATGTGACACGTCAATGTACTACAAATTGTACAACGAATAAGATTCTCACAAAACATGGAGGTAGTTGTATTTAAAAGTTAAATGTAGATATCAGTTCCGACCAAACCGGAAGTAAAACTGAGGTTACAAAATGCTCAAAGTTACGCATTTAGAGGTTATATCTTAGTTTAAGACTTCGAAGGAATAGGTTTAAGAGCAAAAACGTTACCTCATTTCGTGGTCACTCGGTATTTGTATATACTCCAAATAAACCAATTACCGATTTCCAGTATAATATTTTCATGTAATCTGGAAGATATTTTTCCGAAAAAATTATGGCGAAGCTTCATTTATTGTTTACACAGATGAAATAAAATTCATCCAATCACTGTACAGGGTGATGAAAAAATAGGTGCCATAAATATGGTGACGGGTTCTATAGGTTTTTCAAAGAAACTTAATGTTTTATTACTAATAAAGTTATAATAAATGCTCAAAATGCTCTCATTGAATTTGAATACAACACTCAATGTGTTTGCTCATCGCTTGTTGAACACATTCGAAAGTTCCCGGAGTGTTGAGAATCGTATCGCAGAAGTCCACGATTCGTCATTAACAGGCGTTGATTACATTCATGGTTTGAGATGACTTTAAAAGTAATAATTCAGAGGATTTAAATAAGGTGAGCGTGGGGGTCACGCTGTCGGTCCTCCACTACCTATCTACCGATCATCATAACATTCGCTGAGAAAGTGCCTTGCGACGCAACCAGAAGGTGGTGGAGCGTCGTCATGGATGAACCACATTTGTTGCCTTATGGCCAGTGGAAGAATCTCTAACAGTACTGGTAACTAGTTAGGCAACAACTGTGCGTACAGGTCCCCTTTTAACCTATCAGGCAAAATGAGAGGCTGTATCAGTTCATCATCAACAATACCTACCTAAATGTTTTGTTAACTTTATTATTAACAAAACACATACAACTGATAAAATGAGTTCTGTAGCAATTTGTTTATTGGAGTGCCAGTACCTTAAGAACGAATAGCAAATTCAAAACAGGAAATCTGATTGGACACTTACAAATCGTAAAGGAATTTCAACAGGAACTGCTGTCCAAACCAACCGCCATACTGAAGCCAGCTAGACTTAACTATCAGCGAATGTTTGAATTGGTTGTTTCGGAACGCCAAACATGGAGTTCGAGGGAACCTACACTAGAAAGAAGATCGGTTGCTTTCTACACAAATGGATTCAAAATAAATAACGGCGTGGGTATAGGCATTTACGGCCCTGGTGTAAGGCTGTCAAACT
The DNA here is from genome assembly GCA_014611495.1 of Limonius californicus. Classification (NCBI taxonomy): domain Eukaryota; kingdom Metazoa; phylum Arthropoda; class Insecta; order Coleoptera; family Elateridae; genus Limonius; species Limonius californicus. Next base: position 22,965 of record JABXWE010008014.1, read on the forward strand.
TTCTGGAACAAACCCCTACAATCTTTCAAGCGGATACTCATACCATAGATGTCTGTGTTCAAATATGCCTCAGAAAAGGCTATAGTAGAGCCAGAATCTATATCTTATCAGACAGTCAAGCAGGACTTAAGGCTCTGAAGTCTTACATTTTTGAATCTGAAATTGCTTGGGAATGCCTACAAACTATAAGCTGGCAAGAAACAACAAGGTAACCTTGATGTGGGTGCCTTTCCACGAAGGCATTACTAGAAACGAGACAGCTGATCGCCTTGCTAGAACAAGTGCGGATTCTTATTTGATTGGACCGGAACCTTTTTGTGGCATTGCAACAAGGCACATTATTGCCGGGATCACTAAATGGGAAGACGTCCAAAAGCCTACACACAGGAACAACATTCCAGGATTAAGACAGGCGAAAACATTTATTGACCATTTGCCAAATAGAGCGCAAGAATAGCTCGAACTCAGCAAGCAGGAGTTAAGGGAAATAACCTCCCTTCTAACTGGACATTGCTCACTGAGATAGCATCTCCATTTAATGGGGATAATTTATGTCGATTCTATGAAGAAGCGACTTAAACAGCGGGAACTTATTCTTTACAATTGCGAAGTTATAATCCGCCAAAGGTCTCAATACCTCGGCAAGATGTATACGACACCTGAAGAAGTGAGCAAAATAACTTCCCCGGACAGTCCTAAAGTTCGTAAGAAGTTGAAGGATTCTTTTAGACCAGGAGGGTTTCACAAAAGATCTCAACAGGTGGAAGTGAGGAGAGGCAATTTCTGCCGGAACGACCCCCAATACTGCAATCTACCTTACAAAAGTTATAACTCGGAAATGAAGCGTTTTCGGACGTTTCTTATAACTTTCTTAAAGGTTTCTATTTGTGGAATCCGTTACCAAATTTGACACACATTTTTTTATCTTAACTGTATAAAAAATTACAGCATCTAACACGAACTTTTTAAAACCATTTCATCAAAATTCTGCCCGGTTTCAATGTAATATATGGGATTCCTCTGAGATACGTTAACCAATTCAATTGTTTTCCACAAAATTATATTTTTTGTTAAATGTCTTCTGGATGAATTTTAACACAAAAAATCAGCGAAATCGAATGGTAATTGCTGTCATTTTATGTGAAAAAGTTCATATGAACGCAGTGTTTCTGCCTTAGCGCTAAGGAGAATCGCTTGGTAGAGAAGAGGCCGGTGCTCAACAGTGGGACGATAATGTTGTTCACAATTAACTATGTACGTAAACGCCAGCAAGCTTTCAGGTGAACCCTTTGTTAATGCTGTATAATGTAATTACTAAAAGTGATATTCAGAATGTTTATGACGAGCATTGACCGAATATAGCTTTTATATGGTTGAAAAACGTTATATCTTAGAATATGCATTACGGTTTATAATTGTTTAAAACATATTCATCAGTTTTTCCGTTAGTATGTTAAGTACGCACTTTTGCTAGCATTGTTATTATAAAAGCCACGATGTCGGTTAAATGAACGAAGTAGTAGAATTCTTTATGACGATTGCAGCGGTGAAAAAAGAAAGTCAACCGAACATCAAGTTCTCGAGTTATACCTAAAAAATGTAAGTTTTGTAAATGGAATGCCCTATATCATTTTGAACAAAATGATTGCAAAAAAATTCAGAATTAAAGAAGTTATTGACACAATTTTACAGTATTTTTTAAATAAAATCAAATAGTTACACATGGAAACATTTGTATTTTTTTAATTTGAGCCGTTCTTGCCACATTAAAATATTTTATTAAATTTAATATAAAATATAAAAGAAACACTTACTTTAATAATTATTGGAAAAGATGCATACACTAAACTTGGGACTGTAACTGAAAATGGATGCTACTTTTTTTAAGAGTATGACCATTGCCCATTGCAAGTGCTAATGGCTAAGAAAGACACCCCGGGAGATACAGCGCATATCTTATGCCGTTCAACCGTCCACCTCTTAATAGTTTACGTTGTGGACCATTCATGTTGTAATATTTAATGTAATTTTAATTATAAAATAGAAAAATTATAACTTATCAACATGTTACATTTTGCTGTTAAAGCCACTACACTAAATATGGAATTGCTAATCCCTTATCTTCTTCATAATGCTTAAAGTAAATTCGGTTCTATTCGAAAGGCAGACAACGTAAGTACCTACGACTAATCTATAAGGATGCTAAAAGATTCTTCGAAATTGTGTTTTCTTTTGGGTTTTGGATTTATTTGAACAAATGCCACGAGAATTCAACTGTCACCTTTTACTTAAAAACGATTAGTTACTCATTTCTGTAAGTAAGTAATTGAAAAATGGGAAATAAACAGTAATAACATTCCATTTACATTCAAGATGTAAATATTAAATATTAAAACTTACCATGGTTATCTTTTAGCAGGGGTTTACAAGTATCTTTTTGTTAACCTTTAAAACATATTATAGAGCATGCAACCGAAAACTAACCATTACAGGTCGCTTTAAAGATATGCAGCTATAATGTGCACTTGAAAGTTATTCAAAAGTCAACCTTTTTGGTTGCGATAAAGTTAACTATTTAGAATAACTATTTTTCAACTTTACGTTGAACGTAACGGATGCACAAAGGGCGCCTTTAAGTTACCCCAGGTAGTTCATCATCCAGATTAAGAAATGATCACTTGGACAGTCAGGGTTAACTTTGGTTATGCGGCTACATATCACTAGAGAACGGATTTTATGCAAACTGCATATAATGTAATTTTTGCATATCTTGCGAAACAATCGATAATGTGGATGAATCATGGTGTTTAGAGTTAATTAACACTAATTAATGAATGCATATTTTGCATATTTAGGCAAAGTCTGCATATTTAGACGTTTTATACATATTTATGCATAAATTTTATATTTTTGCATGAATCTTATATTTTTATTTTTTTCCGATTGGTTTCCAATTTTATGTAACGGTGGTTTTTTATAACATCATAGCTTATTTTGCATTTTGTATGAGTAAGGTCGCAGATAGTTTATTCTAAACGTAATTAATTTTCTCAGAAGTTGGGTAAACACTAGGTTTGCAGTAAGCCCTTGTTTATTGTAGATAGATCTTGTATATTGTAATACTTATTTCTATGACCCGGTTTGAAAATTCGTGTAAAAATGTAAAATGTGAAATTGGGGCAATTATTTTGGAAAAATTTAATTCGGTAATGAAAAAGAATCCTGGTTATGCTGTTTTAAAAGACATAGATAGAGTTCTCAGTGGCGAATTTGTTGAAGAATTAAATATAGATCCTAATATAATTTCAAAATTTGCAAATGCCCCATGCACGTCGGTAGATGTTGAACGATCGTTTTCAATTTACAAATACATGTTTACCGATAGAAGACATACATTTCTTCTTGAAAATTTTGAAAAACATTTAGTTGTAAGTTGTTTTCATAATAATGAATCATAGTTTAAAATTTAGCATAAGCTGATTTGTAGTGATAACTATAAGTATAATTAATTATTCTGTATTGCTGTAATTTTGTTAATAGAATAAAATGTATTAAAAATGTTTTGTTATTTGTGAATTTTAATGCGTATATTTGTTTCTAACTTTTTAACATTTATCTGTTTTCATAAATCGTTTTTAAAGTCGATTTTGAACTTATGCTACTGCATATGCAAGTGCATATTTTCTGAATTTACTGTATATATTTAAAAAATAGTGTGCATATATATGCGCATATTTCCGCAATAATCGACTGCATATATTCTGTCCTCTACATATCACACTTCTGCAAATGTGTAAACACCATTTTCGGGTAGAAGATAACAGTAAACCCAACGTTTAATTACTTTAATTACAATAACTAACAAACACAATTAGAACAATTCACAACAATGAATGTTTTTAGTTTCAAGGCTATTTGATTTTAAAGGGTGCAAAATATACAGGGCATTCCATTTAAAAAATAAACATTTTTAGAAATAGCTCGAGAACTTGATGTTCTATTGTTTTTCTGTTTTTACCATTGAAATAGCCATAAAAATCTTAGTAGCCCATCTAACGGACATCATAGCTCCTATAATAATAAAGCTCGCAATAGTGCCCGCTTAAGTTTGAACAACCTGTATTGCAATTGATAAAATTATCAAAGCTGGCTAATTTATTACTTAATCTATCAATTTGTTTTTTTAATAACTGCTCAGGATTAATTTAATACTTAATACCTTTCCCTACTTAACATTACTTTGCTTATTATCTAGTGGTTGTGATTTCAGTCTAGCTGTTTATAGGACTGAATATACACAAACTGTTTTCTTTAAAATTAGTAAACTTAAATTTATAAAAACAGAATTAAACTAGAATTAAGTAATCTTCGGTTGCTCTATAAACTTGAATTGACAGGAAGACCTGGGTTCCAATTTTGCCAAGATTAATTTTATTAGAATTTTTAGTTAAAATAGTTAAAAGCAAATTTTGACCTGTCCCGTTGCACCTACTATAACCACTACTAACATTGACAAACACTGTATTATTGCATTATAGAATATTACACCAACACTGCATTCCGTTTGCTTCAGTTATTTGTTGAAAATCAAAATCCCAATATCAATATTGTTAGTAAACCAAGCCTATATCAATAGTTAGTACAAGTTATTTGCAAAAACAAAATCAGACTTACACGAAACCAGTAATAGCAAAAACAAGCAAACACAATAGTATAAACAAATCACAAATTTCCGAATTAAGGTGTGTTGTGTTAAATTAGCTTTAAGAAATTCAAGTGTCGTCCAATCGAAACAAAGAGAATCCGAATAGGGCGATCTTTGAAAGGTGTAATTTATGTTACTAGGTTATCGCATAATTTAATCAGTGTACAATAATCTGGGTTTAGTCGTGGTTCATGTCTCTATGCCGAATCTTTTCGTGCTTGTATGTAGTTCAAGTATTTCTTATTACACGTGTATTAGTGAGCACCGAAACTCAAACGTGCCGTTTTTGTGCGTTCTTGTATTTATAGAATGCAGTAGAGTTGTTTCAACATCTCATGAACCGCGAAATGCGCAGATTAGGAAGAGAGATGACTAGAGATAAAAGGACAACAACATATCTGTAGTGTAAAACCTAAAAAGGTCAGGTATTGTGACGCGCGAAATTTGAATTCGTTTTTAGAACCCACTTATAATTTAAATTATTTTAAAGAAGTTTGAATTAGGAACTTGTAAATACCTTGGGAAAAGGGCGGGGACGGCTTAGTGCTAGAGGAGCCAAGCTTTGGAAGTAATAGTCCAAATGCTTCCCGGTTCGAATCTCTCCAGGATCGGGAATTTTTCTAATTCCCTGGGTGATCGGTACTGAGCTCCGGTCTCCATTTTGCCATTGGGGATCAAATTAATGGCACTCCTCCTGTTACGGTCGCACTAGAGGAGTAACAAGCCAAGCGCGGTTTCGCACCAACACGGTAACCCGCAGAGTCGGACCCTGTTGTGCATAGCACAAACTAGCTTAGCTTTGTCTCACACTGCCTCGACACTGCGCAAGCGGTACAAACGAGGATCATGATAATGATGATGATTTAATACCTTGGAAAAAATTAGTTATTTACTAATATTAATATACAAGGATTTGAAGGTAAAATTTAAATAATTGAAACAGTAGTAAAAGAGATTTGATAGTATTAAAAGCTTTAAACATTGTGTTTTACGATGTGCTAGGGTATTAATTAAAAACAAACTTTTTGAAATTCAAAACTGTATCTAATCATTAGCAAATGTTATTTTACTATAAACATTTACAGGTAAACTGCGGATAAACACAAATGAAGAAGTAACGATTTTAATAATTTTAAGTTTTATAAAATACATAATAAAACTACATTTTTATCAAAATTTAAAAAACTATTGCACAAGTCATATACAGGGAATTTTTCTTTTTAGTATACATAGCCTATGTATACTTTTAAAAGAAACGCGTCAATTTCGCCTATTGTGTAGGCAACCAACTATACAGACAACTCAAGCATGCTGTGACCACAGAAATCAAATTAATTCAATACTAAAAAATAAAATTAATCTTTATTTAGTGTCAAACAATTGTTAGAAAATTTAAATCAGAGGGATGCGTAATAAATTCCCATAAAATAAAAACTGAAAGTAATCACGTTTTAACCGAAGAAATGAAATGAAATATTTTATGCTACGTTGAATAATAATAATTAAAAAAGTTTGCGATCCTTGGAACGCAGCTATGCTGACCATTACACCACTTTGCCGCTGATGTATGTGTTTTGTACAAAAGAAATATAATGTGCACGGACCTTACGGAAACATCACCCTGTCAATTTTTCCATTTAACAAAAAAGTCGTCATCTGTGTCCTATATACAGGATGAAATACTTATTTAATATAAACACTGCATCAACATAACCTTCACACTCAAATAATTCACAACTATAGTGACGTTTGTTTCTGATTTTTAGTTGTCGGTATAGTTGGTTGCATATACAAATTGAAAATGACGCGTTTCTTTTAAAAGTATACATAAGCAATGTATACTAAAAAGACAAATTCCCTGTATATGTAACTCTATTAAATTTGTTATTTAGTAAACTATAAAATCGTACGAACAAGGTTTACATAAAGAACATTTAAAGCAGTAAATAAAGTTAGCACAATATGTATAATTTAAAAGTTTGGTTTTTATAAATTACTATAATATCAGTGGCGGCTTGTACTAAAGGGCACAAGGGGACGTACCCACCCAACCACGAAGATAAACGCAGAAAGAAATTCGTATGTAATTCAGTGCATTATTTTAATTTCATTATTTTAACGATGGTATCAAATTTTCCTTCCGCACCAAAGGCGCGGCTAACACGCTCAAAACTATGTTCCGGCGAACGCTCTGATTTGTACCTATGTAGAGCAAGATTCGGTTGCCTATCGGTTATCTTCGCTATACGCGATATACCAGGCGAATAGGGCACCGAGCACATTGTTCCCGATTTCCAGTCAACATTTGAATTTGAACTTTGGAGCGCTGTTTTCGCGCAATCGCGTGTTTGAATTCAAAGACGAAAGTGACGTTTTTTCAATGATGGAAGTTAATTGTGTGCAAAAAGATCGACTCAACGCATTGGCGGTCCTATCAATAAAAAAGAAGTTCGTCCAGTCTATCCCGGATCCCGGACAACAAAGTCATAGACGTCTTTTCCAGCATGGAAAATAGGAGAATGGATTTTATGTACAAAAATTAGGTAAGTTTTTTCTTGTGCCCACCCTCTTTCTTAACTCACGAGCCGCCACTGAGTATAAATACAGGACGTGCAGTAGCTGAAAATTGACGGTGCAGCAGAATTTATAATCAGAGTTGTGTGCTCTCAGTTATTATTGAGCCAAGTTCTCCAAATTGCTTATAATAATATTATTGCTCTTGTGGCGTAAGGAAATTATATAGGTGTGTTGAATACGTATTTTAGTGCTTTGTGTAAGACCTACCTACAGCTACTTTCCCAAAAGTTTGATTGTGAATAAGCAATTTAAAGAAAGAAAGTGCCGTCGAGATTAGTCGGTTGAACAGTACAGTGCTCAAATAGTCAAATATTAATCTGTGTGCTCAGAAATCATTCTGCTATGTAGCTGAAAATTGCTGGTATAGCAGAATTTATAATCAGAGGTATGTGCCCTCAATGCATTATTGTTGAACCAAGTACTCTTAATTGCTTATAATAACAGTATTACAGTTTTGGTTTAAGGGGCTGAATACGTATTGTATTACTTTGTATAAGACTTATCTACAACTACAACTACAACTAGAACGTCGATCTGAGTTAAGTACTGTAAGCACGTATTTGAATATTGAGCTGTGTGCTCAGTAGTTGCAAATTGAAGTTAGAGCAGGTATTCTTATTTTATTGTCTATACAGTGAATCCTTCTTCTATTACTAGAGCTCTTAATTTATTATTGAGCTAATTGCCGTATGCTCCTATTTTATTATTAGAGATGTGAGCATCTTCAGCTGAATGTTCTTAGATTATTGTCTGTGTTCCGAGTTCTTTTTCCATTACTAAAGCTACGTGTTCCTAATTTATAATTAAAACTGTGTGCTTTTAATTTATTATTGAGCTAATTACTTCCAATTAATTATTATAGTTGTGTACACCTAATTGCAAACTCTGTTTAGACGTTGGAATTATAGCTGTGTGTGTGTGTTTAATTTGTTATCTGAGCAGTGAGTTGTGAGTTCCTCTTTTATCATTAGAGCTGTGTGCTCCTAATTTATAATTAGCGCAATATGGATAGAAGATTAATTGTATCTGTGTAGTCTTAATATATTGTCTAGATTGTAAGTTCTTAATTTATTGTTCGAGCCGTGTGCTCCTATTTTATTATTAGAGATGTGAGCACCTTTAGCTGAATGTTCTTAGATCATTCTGTGTGTTCCGAGTTCTTCTTCCATTACTAGAGCTGCGTGTTCCTAATTTACAGTCAAAGCTTTGTGCTTTTAATTTATTGAGCTAATTACTTCCAATTAATTATTATAGCGGTGTACACTCAATTGCAAACTGAGGTGGGTGCTTCTGTAATTACGCTTTCTGTTTAGACATTGGAATTATAGCTGTGTGTGTGTTTAATTTATTAGCTGAGCAGCGAGTTGGGAGTTTCTCTATTATCATTAGAGTTGTGTGCTATTAATTTATAATTAAGGCAATATAAATAGAAGATGAATTGTATCTGTGTAGTCTTAATATATTGTCTAGATTGTAAGTTCTTATGTTATTGTTCGAACTGTGTGCTCCTATTTTATTATTAGAGATGTGAGTTGAGTGTTCTTAAATCATTGCCTGTATTGCGAGTTCTTCTTCAATTACTAGAGCTGCGTGTTCCTAATTTATAGTCAAAGCTGTGTGCTTTTAATTTATTGAGCTAATTACTTCCAATTAATTATTATAGCTGTGTACACTCAATTGCAAACTGAGGTGGGTGCTTCTTTAATTACGCTTTCTGTTTAGACGTTGGAATTATAGCTGTGTGTGTGTGTTTAATTTGTTGTTTGAGCAGTGAGTTGTGAGTTCCTCTTTTATCATTAGAGCTGTGTGCTCCTAATTTATCATTAGGGCAATATGGATAGAAGATGAATTATATCTGTATATTCTTAATATATTGTCTAGATTGTAAGTTCTTATTTTATTGTTCGAATTGTGTAATGCTATTTTATTATTAGAGATATGAGCACCTTCAGCTGAGTGTTCTTAAATCATTGCCTGTATTGCGAGTTCTTCTTCAATTACTAGAGCTGCGTGTTCCTAATTTATAGTCAAAGCTGTGTGCTTTTAATTTATTGAGCTAATTACTTCCAATTAATTATTATAGCTTTGTACACTCAATTGCAAACTGAGGTGGGTGCGTCTGTAATTACGCTTTCTGTTTAGACATTGGAATTATAGCTGTGTGTGTGTTTAATTTATTAGCTGAGCAGCGAGTTGGGAGTTTCTCTATTATCATTAGAGTTGTGTGCTATTAATTTATAATTAAGGCAATATAAATAGAAGATGAAT
>JABXWE010008015.1:0-35060 GCA_014611495.1 Limonius californicus
GGGGGGGGAACGGTAGTATGACTGTGTGAGAAAAAAAAAAGATAGCCAAATTAATTTCTTTTAACGCAATTTAAAAATTATTTGAAGTGACTGCTTAAATTTCTTCGTGAATTAAGAGAATTTCTAAATATAATAATTAGTATTATTTAAAACATTTCTTTATGAAAAACAAATATATGTATCCTTAACTCAGATTAACGCTGTCATTAAATACAACACAGAGCAAATGACAAACAAACTCACCGCTTTAATGGGGCAGTCATAAGGAACATTTACGACTTTGCTAAGTTTTCCCCAAAGTCCAGGTAGGTATCGTTGGACGTGGTGGCAAACACGCCCTGAAAGTGTTAAAGGAATGGGTTGCCATTGTCCATCCCTCCATGTTTTCACAGTGGCTTTGTACTAGAACGCAAAAAAATATATTCAGATAGCAAATCAGTTTTGAAATTTACCTTTAAGGAGTCGTCGACATCGAATGGTACGGTAATTTTGGCAGTGAGCGATTTTGACGGGCCATCTCCGACAATTTCGGTTTCACATTTTAAGCCTTCCATCTCAGGTATTTCTTGGTCATCGCAGTCCTTTATATACGATATTTCGATATTTTTTGAGGGAGTGTCGGAGTCACTCTGGAAAATATATTTGGGAAATTTGGTGTAAATATTCAGAAAAAAGTTATTAACTAATAATAAAATAGGAAAAGGAGTATAAAGCATTGTTACCCCAAAACTAAAACCGAAGCATATTAATAAAATTAATAATTTAGCATCCATATCTGAAGTCATGAAATGCGAACAGTTTAAATAAACTACACTAATTTAAATGTGGATATTATTTATATGATTATTATAAAGATAAAAAAATATATAGTATGCATTTCAGGTACTTTTTCATAAACTGTATACGGAAATGTAATGTGTATTTTTGATAGTTTGATGTTTTTGCTGCTTGTCGAGGCTATTTTTTTCAGAAGCAAGGTCGACAGTAAATTAAGAACTTAAAAAAATGTGTTCGTGTAATACAATCAAACAAGATCCTTGGAATAAGAAGAAGATAATTAGGTAATAACCCATAAAACCATGTAAACATTTCATAGAAAAACATATCAATGTGTTGCAGCGGTTGTAAAATGTGACATAATTTAATGTTAAGGAGAATGTTTATGTTAAAAGTATTGTGAATATCCAACCTTCATTATATACAGGGTGTTAATGAATACGTGTTACAAATGTATAGGGTATGTAAAGGATTCAAAATAGACCAACTTTTAGGAAGAAATTAATTTCCGGAAATGCAGTGTTTTTGAGCTAAAATTGAACTTGAGGTAATGCTCATAATAGTCAAACACTAGGAGTAATGCTCTTAATAATTATATTTATTTGCCAAACACTACAATACTTGCTGAAAATCACCCATTGCACCTCAGAAGGATATTTTTGTATACTGTTTCAACAGTGCCAGGCATTGTTTAGAGTTGTTGTGCTGCAACCAGAATACGTGCTAGTAAATCTTCTTCCGACTCGGCTGACGTCTCGTAAACCAAACTGTTCATATAATCGCACTGAAAAAAATCTAGGGGATTTAGGTCTGTGGAGCGTGTTGTCACGCTACTGGTCCCGCTCGGCCAATCCATCACCGTCACCGAATTCACGTAGTTTCGGACGGCAAGCGAAAAGTGTGCTGGCGGACCATTACGTTGAGGCAAGCCAATGGTACTTCTTCCAACAATTTTGGCAATACTTCTTGCAGAAGGGTCAAGTAAATGGGGCCAATGAGACGATGTGGAAAAGGTACGGCTCAATTAATCAACATTTAGGTAGATATTAATGGGGTTGCATCGGTATTTTTTGAGAACGCATTAAGCAACTTCGTTAAGCACTAAAGGCAAAAATGTACTGTTGACCATTTGTAGTGGCTATGATTTCAAAAGCAAAAATTAACGAGAAAAAAATTAACCTCGAATATAGAGGGTGTATCTGACATCCTATCTAGAAACAACGCATGGCATTGTTGTTGTTTTCCAAGCATCTCTTCGCACTTAGGCCATATTTGGCTCATTGTACAACCCACCTACGAATTTTGGTTACCTGGAGTAGTTTCAACCCCAGCAGTAACGGGTAAGTAAGGCGATACGTTATAATGTCAATTTTTAGTTTTTGACATAGTAGTGTAGCAAACATTTTTAAACTGAGTCTGGTCTTTTTACAAGAAATAATGGCGAGCACTTCGAACAATTATTAAAGTAGCAGTTAAATACTTTATTAATTTCTCATTAATATAAATTACGCTTATTATAAATATAAACTCAAGTAAGAAAACATTTAACAATGAGTTAGCTGAGCGAGATACCGTGAATTAATTTGGAGCCAGATATCTACGATTTTCCATACTTAAAGCATTATCTTGGATATCAAGGAAATTGCTGATATGTAAGTTGGGTTGCAGATTATTAATCTCTCTCAATCAACGTTTGAACCTACATGTTACTGATAATTAGTATATATTATAGAGATATGTAAAAGTACAAATTCTGTGGTTTGAGACATTCATAGCTTTGAACTTATAGCCTACCAAATTGTATAATTTTCTCCTCTCAAACTTACAGTTCTTAGTTTAAATAAATGCATGTGGTTTCTACAAACTATTTAAGAAGATTTTATTATTTTCCGGTATATGAAGTGTGCTTTCATTTAATACAAGCTCAATTTATTTTTATTATATTCACGTAAAACATATATTATATGTAACGATAAATATAGATTCCTCCAACTAATAATGCAAGGAAAGATAGAAGGCAGAAGAGGCGTGGGACGTAGAACCTCCTGGCTAAGGCATTTTACGGGTCTACCAGCAGTAAAACTATTGTACAAAGTCAGAACAAGAAATGAGTTTGCTAGAATTCTGACTAACCTCCAACAATTTCCAAAAAAGTCTCACAGAAATATTCCAGCTGTCTTCAGATTGGCGGTGTGTAAAATCTCCATAAAAACTTAGCGAAGTTTGGATATTATCAGATAGGTTAGTCTGTTCTCTTCAGTTTTGAGTTGTAAACATTTTCATGCAAGCTCCGTAGCAGTGGTTATTAACCTTTTTGATCGCCTGGTACATTTAGAATTTAAATTTGTTGGTTGTGTACCTGGAGAATGAACGTCCAAACAACTACATAATTGCAATATTTGTTATCGATCATCTCGTATTTATAATTATAAAATATCTTAGAAACATATAGGAGATATACAAAATTTGATAAAAGATCTCCAGAATTGAAGCTAGATATCTGACAACATTTGCTGACATTATAAGGAACGTTAGAAAAATCCGTTGGTCAAGTTGGTAGGTGTTAGCTTAACATATGTTGGAGCTTGATTAACTGTCTAAGCTCAGTCACTGTCAGATAACATTGACTGTCAATTAAATTTTATTATATTAATTTATGTGTTGAAACTTTTCTAATGATGGTTCTTCTTAGACTAACCATCAAGTATCTTCTTGGTTTGCATTTGTGGGACACAACGTTTTTTTTTAGATACTAGTTTTTACAGTGGAATCATATTTCCGCTATGAACCAAAAATTAACGCAGTTTGTATGTATTTAATACCGAAATGTTTTGAACAAAACCGACGGGAATTTCGAGAAGACGTGGTTGCCTACAAACTGTATCTAACTGTAGGGATGAAGAGTGCCGGTGGACAACTATCAGTACGTATTCTAAAAATCGCAAACAAGGAAATAATGAAAAGGCAGCCAAAAATTCTAATTTTTCATTTATTACAAATGGAGTTGTCGGTAAGAACGTGTTATGCAATATTACTCAGAGATAATACTCTATGATTAGGGTTTTTTCAGATTACATGATGGATGGTTTCGTATGACAGAATTTGTTAATCACCAGAATGTGAGACTTTGGGATGCCGAAAACCCTCATACCTTTATAAAAACTTCTTTATATGCTGCAACGACAGATGTCTGGATAGCAATCAGTGCAAGAACAGTAATCGGGCCTATATTTGTTGAATGTAATACATTGATCTATTTCCAATCAAGTGTATATTATATACATATTAACATTTTATTTTAAAGTAACATCAACGTAATGTGGTATCAGGAAGAAATTGTACAACTATTTTATATAAATTGCAGGATAATAAACTGCAGCAAGATAATGCAACTCTTCATTACACTCGATATACTATTCTACAATGCTAGAATTGTTCTCTTAAGGCAATATACAGCGATTCCTTTTCCTGCACCATCTTGCGATTTAACGTTGGGCGATTCCTTTTTATAACTGTATCTGAAGAACTTTACATTTGCGTTTCGAATCAATAAGATGGAATGATAAATTAAAGTGAGATTTGTTACGGGTCAAACGAGCTTTTTCGTCGACCCGCAACAGGATAGGTGGAAAAAAGCCTGCAGCTTAGCTCAGAGGAGTAGGGGGTTCATGGAAATCACTTACGGGAGGAAATCTTTCTAGTTGTGTACAGGGGATGTCGAACTTAACGGGCGCCACCTTCCAAATCACAGCGGATTGCAGGTTCTCGTGGAAGGCCGAGAAGCCAGCGGCTTACAGGAATCGAACTCACCTTCATTGTGCCTCCCTCCTGTTTAGAAAGCTTGCAAAATTCATGCACGCACAAATACAAAATACTCAATAATAAAAGAGGCAGTAAATGTTAAAACATATATAATTAAACTATTGGAAATGACACAATACACAAATGAAGGGAAATGGTGATTTTATACTTCAGTATTACAAACTATTAATTTGAACTTTCAAGAGGAACTCGCCGCCCCTGGCATGCGGTATTTATATTCTCCAAACAACTACGTGGCCAGTGGCGTCGGAGTTTACACGAATAACACAATGTATATAATTACTCTTTACATTTAGTAGTACAAAAAAGGAAATGACAATCGACGATTGAAGGCCGCTTAAAAAATAAAGGTTCAATCACTTAAAATTTTGCAAGTTAACGCGTAAAAGGTTTTTCCACAACACAAAGAAACTAGTTCCTTTACGTTGACTTCCGGTGAATGGAGTAGAGAGAGAGGCAGGCACAATTTCGAGGTGTTCTCCGGATGCAGGTACGGTCTGGAGTATATTCAGGTCCGGGAAAAAGGTAGGCGACGTTCCTCGGGAAACGTTGGAACGAAATAATGGCTGCGACGCCCCTGGGGATTAGCTTATTTCCGACGGGGGTTCAGACGATTAAAACAAAAGCTTCAAGAAGCACAACTTCCACGGGTTTTTAAATCGTTTATATCCGATACAGATCGAAAGGACAATTACACTTATTTGTCCATGCACCAAAGTTTAACACTGCTAATATTTATTTAAATCCGACTTGGTCGAGATTTTTTTTGCCAAAGGCAAAATACGATACGGTAAAACTCAATTTAGTAGATAAGTCGCGAAGAAAACCCCGTCTTCGATAATACGTCCGTCTGTGCACAGAGTTTAGCGCCTACTTTTTTTCTTTACGGCCCCCGTAGATGGACATGGGCGATCGGAGTCGAACGAAGGTGAAAGGCTGACTGACTAACTAAATGCAGCGCGAACCTGCATTCCCGCAAAAGATTATACCACATTGCGAAATATGGTGAAATAGTTTTGGAAAGATTCGACACGTAAATTCGCAGAAAGCGTCCAGGGTCAGGCGCAGTCAAAACAGGAATCGGCAATTTCAGCCTACAAAGGGAACTTTCAAAGATTTTGCGAAAGTGGCATCCAATATCTCAATCTTAAAAAAAATAATATAGCGATTGGCTTAAGAATTACAATTAAAATAGAATTTTGATTCTTATGAAGCGGCAATTAAAACACGAGTTCAATTGAAATGCAGTGGCAGAACCAAATGAACATAACAGGTTATGTATCTGGAAGAAACGTCAAAGCGTGCGTACTGAGAAAGCAACCTGTGTCGTTCCACATAATCTTTATTTCGTTTTTGTTTCGATTTCTTTTGATCGTAGTATAGAGTTCTTCTTCTTCTTCTGTGTATAGGCTAATGGCCTGTTAGTTACATACAATTGAGTAGGTTCTGTGAGTCCTCCTTGCCTGTGCCGGCCAGGAGGCTAGCCTAACCCGCCGGACAGAGAATATACAGTTAAGCTGTAGAATTATATGTTTTCCGCGTTGCATTCTGTTGCTTGCTTCGCTTTGATTATTATGTTCTACTGGTATTGTTATACAACTAAATATTTGTATGTGAATCGAAAATATCCCATTTTATTTAAATCCAAACCTTTACAAAATAATACACCTCCAAAATAGATGACCTATTAGCCACCCTATATCATAAAGGTATTTTAAGCCGCCAGCGACAATTACAAATTCAATACAATAATTATATCATATCAACTATTAAAATTACGCACATTGTTTTTCCATCCTTTGTTATGGTAATTTTTCCGGACCAGCGTCCTTTCTTCATCATGGGAAAGTGTATTTCACTATAATCGGCAACAAAATTATCGAAGGTGTAGATTCCCTACAATGTGATACATAAAACCAAAATGAATGCTGAGAGACGCTGAAAAGGTAAGGTACATACGGCAGTGACAGGACAAGGAGCATCGATCGGAGGTTTCGCAGCTTCCCGCATATCCTT
Source organism: Limonius californicus (assembly GCA_014611495.1). Taxonomy (NCBI): domain Eukaryota; kingdom Metazoa; phylum Arthropoda; class Insecta; order Coleoptera; family Elateridae; genus Limonius; species Limonius californicus. The sequence goes on from JABXWE010008015.1 coordinate 6,616, forward strand.
CCAGATTTTACCAGCGAAGTTTTGAAGGTAAAAGCAAGCTTTCCCTTTAAAGATTTGGGGTTTCTTTTCCCATTGACCATCTTTCCACCAACGCATTTCCCAAACGAACTGAAATTAACATTTTAAATTTGTGAGTGCACGAGGAAAACAAAAAACAGAAATGTTTTTCTAATTTAACATTTTAATTGTGAAGTTATCTCTGCACATTAATGTGCGTTGAATATTACAGTAAATTATAGCTATGGCACAGAGACAATTTGAAGAGTATTGGGTAGGCTCATAGAGTAAAAAACAGTTGACAAAAGAAGAAGGTGTTACTCACGTTAAAATTTAAATAGGAATGTTGAAATTAAAACTTCATTTGAATAAAATTAAGTTTAAGTTGGCCGTAATTCATGTCGGAAAGTTCTGTTTATTGTAACGTTGGAACAGTGTATAATCCTAAAATTATGACGAATGAAAGCATACATTCGACTGAAATTCTTACAAGATGGCGACCACAATACGGCGATCAATGTCTTTCTAAAAGCCGATTGTTTAGAGACGGGAGAAAGCTTGTAGAAAATGAGCTTCATGTACGACGAGCTGCAACTTCGGTTAATCGTGAAAATGCGAGAAAACGGTGGATTCCGTATTTATTCACCGAAGAACACAAGTTGATCGTTTGAAAATCGCTTCTCCTTTAGTGCAGCGATACGAAATTCAATGAGATGAGTTTTTGGAATCCATTGTGATGACTGATGAATCCTGAGTAGGTTATCTTTTTTCTCCTGAGTTAGAACGTGCAAGCATCTGTGATCATACCACATCTCCAAAGCCAAAGGAAAGGAAAGCTGTGTTGTAACTTGGTAAAGTGATGGCAATATTTTTTAGGAATCTCAAGGGGTGCTCTTTGTTGATTTCCTTGCAGAACGTCGTACAGTCAATACTTGCTATTATTTGGGAAATTTCAGAAACAAGGATGTGGAAGATGAAATACGAAAAAAATTAAACCAAGAATTAAAGAAAAACAATAACAGTTTTCTCGCGATAGAAGAAAAGTACAGTAAAATAAGAAAAACTGTTCGCAAAATTACAAAAGAATTCTCAATACCACAAAAGGCAAAAGCAAAGAAACATTCGAAGACGGAGGAAATTCTAAACTTAGTAAAAAAACGAAGAAAATTCAAAAACAGAATCGAAATAAGATATCAGCAGATACAGAGTAAAATACGAATGAAAATAAACCGGCAAAGGAAAACTGGATGCACGAAACATGTGTAGAAGTGAAACAGCTACAATATAGACATGACGAATTTAACTTGCACAAATAATTAAAAGAAGTAACGGGCAATGTTAGACGGAAGATACCTTATATATTGAAGACCTCGGAGAATCTGCTAATACTGGATCCATTACAGAGAATAAAGACTTGCGAAGTATATATTAAATCCTTGTTCGAGGATGATATAAATTTAAAGGAGAATATAGATATAGAAGGCCCAGAAATACTACAGTCAGAAGTGATTGTGTTTTAAGATTGGTTAAAAATGGAAAAGCAACGGGTCCGGATGAGATTCCAACGGCAATTTTAACATTTTGACGAGGACAACGCACACATGTTAACTGAGTTCTTTAATAAAATTTGTAATACTAGATATTATACCAAGGGAATGGTTAAAGTCAATATTTACTCCACTTCCAAAGAAAAACAACGCGACATCTTGTAATGATTTCAGGATAATTACCCTAATAAGCCATACATCAGAATTATTACTAAGAATTATTCAAAACAGAATATACAGAATACACTCCATTGTAGGTAGTTAACAGGCCATTTTACAGTACACAGAAGAAGTAGAAGAAGTATGTACAGTAAATGTGACACTGTTGTGGCTGGCAGTTCGAGTTTATAAGTGGATTAGGGACTCGAGAAGCACTCTTTAGTTCAAATATTCTGTTTCAGAAATGCAGAGAGTTTCAAAAAACAGCTCTCGTCTGCTTTATAGACTTCGAGAAGACATTTGACCGGGTCCAACAAAATATACTTATAAAGCCTTTGATCAATGTGAGATTAGATGATAAATGCATAAAGTTAATCAAAAACTTATATAGAAATCGGACAACGGCAGCACGAACTGAAGATGGAGAACAGATGAAATACAAATCAAAAGTGGAGTAAGACAAGGGTGTGGCCTCTCATCACTTCTGTTTAATGTTTATTCTAAACATGTTTTTCAAAATGCACATTGGGTAACAGCAGAGGGAATTAAAATAATCGGAGAAGTTATTAACAACGTCCGATAGGCTGACGACACCACCGTGCTGGCTGAAAACATAGAAGACCTACAAAGTTTACTAACACGAATAAATAATAAATGTAGAGAAGTAGGACTACGCATGAAAATAAAAAAAAACAAAGTTCATAGGTGTAAGTAATAATCCCGTTGGTCGAATTCAACTTATTATAAACGATAAGCCAATTGAAGCGGCTACAAAATATAAGTATTTTGGATGCTGGATAAACACGGAGTTAGACCCGGATGATGAAATAAAAGTAAGAATTGAAACAGTAAGAAGCGCCTTCGAAAAATTTCAAACAATGTTATGTAATCAAAATTTAGATCTGTCTATTCGCATCAAATTTCTAAAATGTTATGTGTGGTCACTCTTTTTATAAGGCGTAGAAGCCTGGACGTTGAAGAAAGCCATAATGCGAAAAATAGAAGCATTTGAAATGTGCACAGTTGGAAGAATGTTGAAAATACCTAGGGTGAGCGAGTAAGAAACGTTCAGGTATTGAGGAGACGGCCAAAAACAGATGCAGTAAAAGAAGAAATTCCCAGTGTCACAAGAGAAGAAATAAGAGTAGCAGGAAAAAGTATAAAGACTGGCAAGGCAGCGGACCCAGATGGGAGACCACCTGAAGTCATAAACATAAAAAGGGAGCAGAACCCTGTTATACACAGGACACGTATAGATAGGCTTATTAAGGATGGAACATTTCCAACAGAATGGAAAGACACTCATCGAGAAACCCAATAAACCGTGTGGAAAGAAGGCCTACAGGCTTGTGCTTACTAAACGCAGCTGGCAAACTATAAGAGCAGGTAATAAAAAAGAGTCCAACTGAAAACATTGAAAAAAAACGGAGACCTTGCTCAACTACAATATGGCTTCAGAAAAGGCCGCTGCACTGTAGACGCTATACAACGAGTGCAAGAGACTGTAAGAGAAAAAAGGACGAAACCAAACCAATTATTCGTGGCGTTGGTCACCCTGAATGTTAAAAACGCACTCAACTCGGCTTCACGGGATGGCGTACTTAAGGAACTACGCGAGAGGCAGGTGTCTCCGTATATAATAAAGCTAATAGGCAGCTATCTAGAAAACAGGTATATCCTCATCGCTGAAAACCACAGGCTGGGCGTGACTTGTGGAGTCCTCCAGGGCTCGGTGCTGGGTCTAACTCTATGGAATATGTACTACGACGGAGTGCTGATATAGCAGATGCCACACGACACCACGCTAATCGGATATGCCGACGTCTTGGCGTTGGTGGGCTGCGGAGAGGATAAAGTATCTATAGAAGAAGATATAGAATGGGGGATCGGCATGATCATAAAGTGGATGGGAAGAAGAGAATTAGAATTAGCCGCTAACTAAACAGAAGCGGTTATTTCAGCGGGAAGAAGGATACGGAAAAATATCAGCTTCAAAGTAGGGGATATGGAAATAAACAGTAAAATCAGTCTCAAATATCTGGGCATTACATTCAGACACAATATGAATATGGCCGCGCAGATCAAAGTGGTAACGGAGCAGGTCGACAGGACAGCGGCTGCACTGGACCGCTTGATGCCAAATATCGGAAGACCGAAAGAAGCAAAGAGAAAGATCATAAGTAGTGTGGTATATTCCATAATATTATACGGAGCGCCTGCATGGCACGAGTGAGCAATTAAGGAAAAATACAGAAACATTTTCGCGAAAACACAGAGAAAAGTGGCTGTAAGAGTGGTGGCATGTGCCTACAGGACTGCCTCTACAAGAGCCATTCAAATTGTGACTGGCAGTATACCAATTCACCTGTTAACACTAGAGTGAACGTACGTAAAGCGCGTAAACAAAGAAGAACAAGAAAATATCGTGAGAGCAGTAACTCTGCAAAGAAATCGCAAGAAGAATGGGCGCAAGAAAACGAAACCGCAGGATGGACAAAGACACTCATACCAAAAGTAACAGCATGAGTGACCAGACAACACGGCGAAACGAGGTATTTTTTAACCCAGTTCTTGACCGGCCACGGCTGTTTTAACATGTATCTCTACAGATTTAAAAAAATTCAAAGCAAGGGCGCACGTACTGCGGAAGATAGATACACCCGAACATACTATACTGTACTGCAGCAGGTGGAACGCAACAAGACAGAAGCAACCAACGCATTCGATGCAGAACTGACGGTGAATAATATAATAGAGTACATGCTAGACCACAACGCAAACTGGAAGACTATCGAGACGATAATAACCAAGATATTAAGGGAAAAGGAAGCAGAAGAAAGAAGTAGATAATGAAAACAGGAAATGGATCGCAGGGAAGTAGGTAGTCCCGCTGTGAACCATGGAACCGACGAGGCGTTTTAGCCGGTTAAAGTCCGGCACTACTCGGATATAGAAAAGCGCCGGGTGTGCGATACGCATGTCACTTCATTCCAAAAAAAAAACGTATTGAGAAGAGTAGGAAGAGAAAGAGAATTCATAACTATAATCAAAATGACAAAAAACGGCATATTTTGGGTGTAATAAGTACAGATTACCAAAGCTCATAATTGAAGGGAAAATTGAAGAAAATAAGGAGTAGGACTAAAAAAATTATTGTGGCTCCGAAACATCAGAGCGTGAACTGGTATGAATGCCGAACAACTTTTTCGTACTGCCATGGATCGTCGACAATTTAATAGAAGATTATTCGACACTTTTTCGCGATAAAGTTAAGCAGGTGATCAGGAAGGAACCGAAGTAAAGACAGAAATCTGACTGCTTTTTCTAAGACAATGCTCTGCAAAAGCAATTGATACTATAAATAAACGTCAGTGGGAACTTTCCTGTAAGCAGCGTACAGGTCTTATCCTGATCCCTACGACTTTTAGTTGTTTAGCCCAATAAAAAAAGTTTTAGCTGAGCAAAATTTCAGTAAAATAACGGTGTCATCGAAGCTGTTCAAGAGTGGACACGCAACCCTATCGGAAACAAATTCCAAAAATTAAATTAAGTGAAGGTTTGCCGTAACTCCTGTTTCGCTATAATAATATTTTGAAAGTTAAGTTACGATGTCGGAAAGTTCAGTATATTGTAACATGGAACAGCGAATAATAATCAATTTTCTTACGAATGAAGGCATAAGTTCGAGTGAAATTCGTACAATTTGCGAACACAATACGGCGATCAATGTCTTTCTAAAAGTCGGGTGTTTCAGTGGTCGCAATCTTTTACGACCGGAATAATTCGTGTACACAATAAGTCATGTACGATGAGCTCCAACTTCAGTTCATTGTAACAATGAAGAAAACAATAATGGCCGTATTCAGCAAGACAGGCGCATAACAGTTCGTCATATTTCTGAGAATTCACTAATTAGTGGAGGAAGTGCTAAATACATTATAAAATCAAGCTAAAGTATCGTAAGGAGAGTGCCAGGTGGATTTCGCACTCATTGACGGAAGAACATAAGTTGAATCGTTTGCAAATTGCTTCTTCTTTACTTCAGCGACATGAGATAGAGAGAGAGAGAGGCAGAGAGAGAGAGAGAGGCAGAGAGAGAGAGGCAGAGAGAGAGAGGTAGAGAGAGAGAGGCAGAGAGAGAGAGGCAGAGAGAGAGAGGCAGAGAGAGAGAGGCAGAGAGAGAGAGAGAGAGAGAAGGAGTTACATACCAAAAATTAGTTGAATTACAAAAACAACCTGGTAACTACGCCACTGCTTAGGTAGAGAATTAACAAATTGACAGATTTTAGCATCCCGGAAACCCAATCGAAGAAGGAGTAGGTTCCAACAATTAATTTATAGGCGCCACCGACTTATAATTTACTAACGTCGTCCGAGGTGGTAAATGGGATGTCGGACCCCAAGATAAATAACCACCTACCTTTATATCTACTATCTGTCCTTTATGTAGACTTAAATCCAAATAATTCGTCGTAAAATAAAAGACAAATTGCAACCAAATCTCTTTTTACTTAAAAAAAAAACAACCCACAATTCTAATATTTTTATACAAGAAAAATAAATTGAAATAAATTAGCAGTCCAATTTTACGTTCCTGGAACTGAATATAACTAAATTTAAATTGGGCTACACTCAAACAATTTTTCGGACCTTTATTGCGCTACTCAACTAAGATACCAGTAATTTTTAGCGCATTCCGTAACGAAGGAGGCCTCCGCGTGACGAATTCATGCGTGATCAAAACGGTCAAGAAACAAAATGCAAGCTGGGAATTCTTACAAACGCAATATCAACTCACTATCGGAGTACGTAAAATTGTTCCCCTGTATAAATGGAATATTACAATAGTATTTCATAGGTACACAAATCCCCAATTAAAGCCCCAATGACACAATTCTGGGACCCCAAATCAATTACTAAATTAATTCTTAAATAACGATAAAGAAATCGTAAACAACAAGCAAGGTTATACAATTTTTAAAATGCACTTCCATTGTTCAAGATGTGGCGGCAATCAGCTCGACCGTACACCAGATTCCTTATCTACAGCCCCAGGCGTCCACTTGGTTCGGGAAAAACCTTCCCAAGGTTACTCGACCAGGACAGCGTAACAATATGAACAATACGTAGGAATGTAGAATTTTTCTACTGCGTCGCCTTAATTTCGGGATGTCCAGCCGCACGAATTTTGCCAGTAGATGGACTCTGGCATAACAACAAACAAAATCTTCTTTACCGGAGTAAATTCTATATTGGAAATAAATTCCTGGATATTTGCATCCCTACAACTATGGGAAATGAACTTCTGTGTAGCGACTCTCAACGCGGAAAACGAATTCCCAATCGACAAATGATTTATAAGAAATAGCTCACTAATCACTATATACTTCCGGCAAGATCGACAATGCTTAACCCACTGACCTAATTACGGAAAACTGTCTTTTAGAATCCCTCCCTCCTCAAACTTATGAAACTCCAGTACGCACCGCGTTGGCTTAACAGAAATGTAACTTCGAAATATTAAAACGTCCTGTAAGCAGGATAATCACTAAATATGTAAAAAGGGTTGCCTTCTTTTAGGCGCGGAATTCGTTACAACGTCCAAGCATATAGTATTGTCACACCATATCTTCAAAGTCAAAGAAAGCGTAAACATTTTTTGGCATTTTCAAGAGGTGCTTGCGGTTGATTTCCTTACACAACGCCGTTCAATTAATTTCTATTATTCGGCACTTTTGGGCAGTAAAGTGAAGAAGGCGATCAGGAACCACCGGAAGAGAAGACAAAGTTCTGTTTGCTTTTTCCAAGATAATGCTCGCCCCACACCGCTGGAAAAACATTGAAACCATAACATTAGTAGGATCTTTTTCCGCATCAGCTCTCTACGATTTTTATCTGCTCGGCTGGCCCACTAAAAGAATTTTTGGGCGAGAAAAAATTTCAGTTCAATAATCAAAACTGTTCAAGAATGGGCAAGCTGGCAATCTAAAGACTTCCTCCAGGAAGGTATTAGATGGGTGGTCCAAGTGCATCGCTAGACAGTGGGACTGCATCGAAAAGTAATAGAGGATCCATCGTTTTTTGATAAATAAATTCTTATTTAAACGTGAACACTCCTTGTACATAATTAAATTCCATATTTCGACGTGAAAACATCATATTGTTTGTTTGAATACAGTCTAGACGCACAGTTCACCATGGCATATTAACCTAAGTGAAAATTTTAATGATTGTCCTGGTATACATACATTGGTATTGGCATCTAGGGTTACAGGAACAGTAGCGGTGCCAGACAAAGCTTTTTCACCATCCTTTCCGGTGGGTTTGTATACCAGATTTATTAATTTTTCGGTGCCTTCACAAGAAGCCAGTGAAACCGGTGACACTTTTAAGGCCTAAAAAGTTTCTCTTATTGTTATACCAAACGGAAATAAAATTATAATAATTTCACAGCTTACCGTTTTACCGACTGCCACTTTGCTGTATAGAGCAACCAGAAGCAAAAATATGAGGAAACAATTCATGTTTGCAGTTTAATTAATAATTATTATCATGGTTTACAGTGGCCTTATATAAGTATACAGCGTTTCATGTTATAATTTAAAATTAAATAAGTAAGTATAAATACACGAACATATTTGGTGTAAAATACTGCTCGTATTCAACATGTTGACAACTAGTTGTATGCAAATCCACTTTTTTTAATCTTGTGCAATTAGAAAAACTATACTGGAACGAATAATTCTGTAACTTTTAACACAAGCTAATTAGTGATTTCCGTTGCTATGCACATTTGAAATGTAACAAGATTCTAACGTGATTAAATTACTAACTCCGTCACAATGTTTAAAAAATTGATGAAGCGATTCGCTTTTATGTTCCTAAACTATTAAATATATTTCAATGATTAAGGAATTAATTTTAGAAATATACGAATAGATTTAGAATTAAAGCACCGTTTAATAATCGAAATTGCAATAATTTCTAAATTATTACACTGAAAGAGACGAATTATAAAACTATCTGGAAAACGAAGTTTCTGTGGGCAACATGTATGGCAATAATTTTATACGTAGATTTAGTTAGCATACTATCATCAAGATTTGGTGTACTGACTGAATCCTTTATTTTAACTTTAATCCATAAAATTTTATTATTTAAAACTGTGTACACCATTTCAGGCGCATTTTACTTTTACGTAAGATAATAATTTCTAACATTTAAGTTGCACAAGATATGCTATTCAAAACAAGCGCATTGATGTCATCATCATCAGCCCTCTTCAATCCATTGCTGGATGTGTCCTTCTACTCCACATTAATGTGGATTGGTCTAATTAGTGAAAAAAAATTTCTAAATTATAACATAACTTGGATAAAAGTATACCATGCAGTCAGGCGTTTCTATTAAGTTGTGTTTTTACTACTTTTTTAAGTTAAACAAATGTATTGGCTAATTGGAAGACAATCGCAATATTCCCTTGAAAAGAAACTATAACTATAATGACAAATGTACCCTGGTATGTTACCAATCAAACTCTCCACGAAGACCTGGGGATCCCCTGCGTGGAAAACGAAATTCGAAAATTAGCAACCGCTTAGATTAAATCGTCAATGACCACAGCATGTTAGAAAGCGGTCTGACCAGTATTATGTCGTATAGTTTTATTCAGGGGTAACATCGATGGATGGATCTTCCTCAAGTCTGTAGCATAAAAATTCATACCATTTACTTATTACTCAATATATTTATATGAAAGTAGATTGTAGACTGAAGAATGGCAATAGCATAAATTTCCGTCTATGCAAGATGGAAAATCCAGAAAAAAGGTTTCATGAGAAAATCCTAATCTGTAAAATTAGGTTTAAATTAGTTATGAACAGTGGAAAGCAACCGCTGAAAACTACAGTTGATATGCTTTAAATCAAACGGCTTTGAACAGAAAGGGATGCGGTCTTAAAAAACTTCACAGCTATCAATAAAAAAAATAAAGTATTCCACGGCGTAGAATAGTAGCACGATTTCAAATATGTAAAAGTAAAAGTTGAATTTAAAATAAGAAAATCAATATTTATAAAATAAACTTGTCACTTTTTGAATTTCTGGAGGAAATTCCTCATCTATATGTTTTACATTTCTTCTTCATAAAAATGTTTATGAGTAAAAACAAAACATTTACGTATTTACAGTGGCTGCTCCCATAGAAGATATATCACTATGCCGTATGCTCTTTGCTGTTATAGTTTGTAACCTTCGTTTAGTTTTGCCACTTCATATGAATTAAAGTCTTATTTTAATTGCCGCCCATAGCCGATTACTATTCTATTATTTCCAAAGGTTATTTGATTGGAGGTCACCTTTTTCGAATTTAAAGGAACGCTGACGAGTATGTTTAGTCTATAGCGCTGATCGAAAACAGTTCTTAGAATTCTGTGTCTGCAGAATGGCCCTGAAAATCTTACGCTCTCCGGAATTACACGTGGAAGATTTTGTTCTAGGATTATTACGTTTGGTGAGGGTTTTTACAGCAGGGGGAAAAAGCAGTCAGCCTAAGCTTTTGAAGGTGAACGCACGTGGTTTTGTTCGAAAGCGAGAGTTTTTGGCAGCGCCTCTGGTAGATTAAGTTACCGTGTCGCTTTTCTCGCCTGGTGGCAAAATAATCTTCGACATTTCGTCGCATTTAAATATTAGCAGAGTGATACGCGTTATTAAAGACAATTTTGTGGTAAATTGTTCTCTCGACCTGGGTCGGATTACAGCCATCAACCTCGTCACTCTTCCCACTTCATCGTTGTAGCGTCTGAACGCATTAAAATCTCGTACAACGGAGGTTTCGTTCCTGACTGCAAGAACACTGAGATTTCCTGTTTCCCGAAGAAAGTCTTGGCCATTGCTGTGGCGCAATCGTTCCAACTCCCGTCCCCTGGTGCTTTCTACGTGCTCCAGCCTTCAGGGGCGTGCCTGCTATTTTCTTTTGTTTCTCAGGGACTTAGGAACACCCCAAATTGTGCCTCTCTCTCTACTCCACACCTGAAGAGACCTAATGTAAACTTACCAATGTACCATACAATGATTGTTTTCCCCTGTTTACCAGTGTTTCCCTTGTAAATAAGAAACAGAATAGTCTAATTTCCTTGGTATATTAACAGTGAGGCAACCTTCAGTTGCCCATCGTTTCATTACTGCTTTAAAGTGAATAACCTATTTTTTTAAGTAACGCAAAGCGACCTTCAGCCTCTGATTATGTAAAGTAGAGCAAAGTGTATTTAATTTGTAAACTCGAATGACGCTGGCTGCGTAGTTCTGCTTGTTTATTAAAGTATATGTCGTATGCCAGTGGCGGCGAGCTTTTTGGTTTGGACGTCCCAAAACTCATTTGCTTAGCCCATAGTTCTTCCTCGCTCGTTCTAAATTGTACTATTTGCTTGTTATATTTTACTTAATAGATTTGGATGCAGTAAAAATGTATTACGATATTTTATTCTTGTGTATTTTTGTGTGTATGAACTTTGTAAGCAGTATACAGGAGGAGGCACAGTAAAGGTGAGTTCGATTCCCGTAAGCTGTTGTTCTCGCGGCCCTCTTACGAGAACCTACAATCAGTTGTAACCTGGAGGGTGGCGCCCAATAATTTCGACGTACCCTGTGTACAACCAAATTTCTTGATATATTTCGGTGGGAACAAATATCTTTTTATAGAATTTATAAATAGTTACTCTTACGGTTTCCTTGATTTCTACAGCAATCACAGAACATTTCTGTTCTTTTCTTTTGGTGTGTAGCACGCCCTTTGTTTATACTTTTTCTCGCTGTACTGTAGGGGACTTGTGTCAGTTCTGCAACACGTTTCGGAATGCCATAGGTCGAAAGGTCTCCAGAAAGCCATGACGTAACTGCGACTGGTTAAAATTTAACATGATTACCTACATCGTTAGTGGACAACAGCACTCATTATAACTTTAAGATATTTAACAATACTCAAGGAGTAGATTGTCGGTCATCCCGTAATTATAATTGAATTTTACTTAGATACTTTTATTATAATATTTTATAATAACTATACATTATAATTATACCCAGTTTCAATAAAAAATTGCATCGCCGGATGTTATTGCCATTGTCAAGAAAGTTAAATGCGGCCCTAACCACAGACCAACAAGTACCAACGCTATTGTTCAGAGATTGCATGCTATCTGCTGATTGGTAATCGCATTTGAGTAGGGGTTTAAACATTCGCTACTAAAAGTTTGGTCCTATTTTACCAGAAACTGAGCTTTTGTTCTTGTATTTTGGGTTGCCTGACTTCAACGTGTCTAAAATTATAAAAATATCTTATCGATTCAATTATGATTTTATTAAATTTACGGTTAACGTATTAAGCACAGTAAGAATGAAAATCCAAGAAGGATTAACATACAGGGAATTTTTCCTTTTAGTATACATAGCCTATATATACTTTTAAAAGAAACGCGTCAATTTCGCCTATTGTGTAGGCAACCAACTATACAGACAACTCAAGCATGCTGGGACCACAGCAATGAAATTAATTCAATTCTAAAAAATAAAATTAATCTTTATTTAGTGTCAAACAATTGTTAGAAAATTTAAATCAGAGGGGTGCGTAATAAATTCCCATAAAATAAAAAATGAAAGTAATCACGTTTTAACCGAAGAAATGAAATGAAATATTTTATGCTACGTTGAATAATAATAATTAAAAAAAGTTTGCGATCGCCGGGAATTGAACTCGGATCAACTGCTTGGAAGGCAGCTATGCTGACCATTACACCACTTGGCCCTGATGTATGTATTTTGTACAAAAGAAATATAATGTGCACGGACCTTACGGAACCATCCTGTCGACTTTTATATTTAATAAATAAGTCATCATCTGCGTCCTATATACCTACAAGGTAAAATACTTATTTAATATAAACACTGCATCAACATAACCTTCATACTCAAATATTTCACAACTATAGTGACGTTTGTTTCTGATTTTTAGTTGCCGGTATAGTTGGTTGCATACACAATAGGCGAAATTGACGCGTTTCTTTTAAAAGTATACATAGGCTATGTATACTAAAAAGAAAAATTCCCTGTATACCAATTACTGTGGACAGCGGGAGCGTATACATACATACTTGAGAGATCTAATAGAAGAAACCGCCATATTTCACAAGAACCATCTTTTCTTGCTCGAAGGAAATTAAAAATTTAATTTTTAAGTTTAAAAGCAAGCTTAGGAGTGCAAATGTGTATGTTAAATAGCATGCAACAATAATAGACTGAAGAATCATCATATTAGTTGGATTATATAATAAAAGCATATCATAGTCCATAGGATAAATAGGTTAGATAAGAGAATTGGGAATAACAAGGGTTACATAATTAGCAGGATGTATGTGATAACAACTTTTTAAATCTGAATAACATTTAATTATTTTGCCACAAACAAATAAATTTATTAAAAAGACAGTAATTAGCAATTATAAAAATATATATGATATATTTCCATAGCTAATAATAAGTGTTTTTCACATAGTCAACAGCTTAGCATTCGCTACACTAAAAGTTTGATTGAATTATATGTACATAAGAAGTCAGATTGTGCTGTAACAAAAAATGTAGAGCTGTGCTAGCATCAATATAAAAACGAACTGTGACGTTCGGCCGTTTTTACTGAACACACCGTGTATGCGCCAGTTTACTTAGCTTTTTGCAAACGTAGTTCAACCAGAGTCTACACACTGTTACGAGCGAGGAGAAGACAGGACTCGGGCACCAGCTCCGACCTGACTCTTACGCAGATATTAAATCACGACCAGGCGTCCAAATAAGGTGTAATTTACTAATACGTAATTTATGGTACGTCCGAAAAAGGGGAATATTCGGTTTCCCAAAAATTCCGAAATATCGCTTATAGTACCGATTTGGGAAATTTCTTCGTATGACGTAATATTGAAAAATCTGCGGTTTCGAGGGAAGCAAACTGTAAAAACTCCCCCACTACACGCAGGGACTGACTCAAGCCTTACACGCCCCTGAAAAGCCAATTTTCCAACGAAAAAGGTAAATTTTCAAACCTTTTGTTAGTCACGTTTCAGCTGCTCCATTTATTTACCAAGAAGAGGCCGCCTGAGACGTATGCCGTTGCATCTTATGCAACTGGTTTATATTTTGTCTGTAGGATAAGAGTGATTCCCAGAACTTTAGCGATATAAAAAATACTGCGTGTACAAAGCCTTTCTGCAGTAGCTTTTTTTTCGGGTATTGTTAGCCTAGATTTAATTGTTTTGGGTTCACCTGTGTGTGACCTTGTTTAATCTTAAGAGTGTTCTTTTTAAACTGTGTTTTTTAAATAATATTGATCTTTGTTCGTACCAAATTATAATCATTTACCATTTTGCGTGTATTTTGTCCGCTTCTTTAATTTAATTAAATGCCTTGTTAAGCTCAACTCTATTTTATTTTGATTTCTGTTAAACGTAATGTGAAGATTCCTATAAGGACAGTGAGAGTTATTGTTGCGCCCCTTCCGCACAATCTTCGGATTGGCCGTTCAAAGTAACGTGGAGCTTGAGCAGTGCGGGATCTAGTAATATTCCCAAATTTCTGAAGCTGTTTTTTTGTATGAACATGTAAGACTTTCATAGAAATATATTCCTACTCTTTATAGGGGCGTCGGTTCTATTCCATGGAATTAGTAGATTATTATTCGATAATCTGGGTACTACGCTAGGTAGGCGTATTGTAAACATTTTTGTTTGGTACATTGTGTACCATTTTAATTACACAAAGTTTTATCACAAAATTACTAAACTTAAGAAGAGTAAAACTATTTGTAAACCCGGTTAGTGACGTGGACACCGTTTGCATTGTGGTTTAACGTCTGAAATTGCACATCCAGTAGTGTGCAATGCCGTATGCACTCTTTATAACATCCTTGATAAGCGCTACCAATAGAATCTATACTCTTTTGATGTTGCCTAATTGCATCACTGATTTTCCTGTTTTGGTTTATTATAGTAGCATCATCTGCGAGCATAGACGTTGTAGTATTATTTACTTTGTGAGATGACAATAATAAATATGTTAAACAAAATCGACCCCAGTTTAGAGCCCACGGGTACGCCTACTTCTAATAACCTAATTGTAGATAGTCGTCGAGCCTTGATGACCCAGTAAATGTTTGCCTTGGTACTGTTATTTTTACCAATTTCCAAATCGAATAGTTTTTATAAGAATAACGAGAACCAGAAGCTGTTTTGTTTTATTTTAACACCTTACTATTACGTTTCTAATCTTCATCAATATCTAGGTCTAATACCTTTTAAAAGATAAATTAGAAAAAGGAGTTTTATTGAATAAATACACTATCTTTTCGGCTGAGCCCTTATGTATCTCATTTTCGAAAGCTTATGATCTTAAAATTCCTTCATCCTTGCTAAGCTATTCAGTTGCAGCAAGAAAAATAATTTTTTTCCGTTTCCTTTCATTCATTCATTAACAGCTTTTTCGCCCCACTGCTGGGCATCGGCCTCTTCTCTGTCACGTGTTGATCCTCAGCGCTAAGGTAGAAACACGAGGGACCTACAGTTTAACATCGAATCCGAACGACAGAAATTCCAGAGAAGGTTTTTAGCATTAAGGTCTCACTGTTGCAAGCCGGATTGGGAAGTTGTGTGTAGTGGGTTGCAGACAAGATTTTATAAAACTGCATAGTACTGCTTAGCTTTCGAACCCAAGCCGGAATCGACGTTTTACTCAGAAAGCAAATGCTCTACCAATTGAGCTACCACCACACATTTCCTGGACGTATCTGGATTTAATATTTAATTTAAAGAAAAACTATCTTTCACTGAGTAGACACCAGTCCTCCTGAAATATTTCAGGACGTTACGCGGATAACGAAAAAAGGAAGACTTCTTTTTTATAAAATGTTTGAATGCATTTCAATTCTCCATAACAACAATAAAATGTCTTTTTATGCTTTTTATTCTGATGTACAAATACAGGTTTAATTCTTTTTAATATGCATTAATACTATTTAAAAGACGGTGCCAGGAGAAGCAGTTTTCTTATTGGGGGATCTAACACCAAAGCACATACACGGAGTAAAAGTACAAACGTTGCTGTTCTGCGGATCCAAAATCATGGTGTGAAAATCCTTGATAACGGAGTACCCAAATCCTAGATCCACATCAGCCCCAAGCCACGTTAACCCTTCACAAGAACACTGCATTGTATTGTACGTGAAGGTAACATCAGCAGCAACATTCTTATAAGCTTCAACATCAGGTCTAATTCCACCATCTCCAACCGTCTCGATCAAATTGCTATTAAACTTGTACACGAATATCAGCTTCCCGAAGTTTCTCTTGGAGTCATGTAGAAGACCTGGCCCTATTTTTTGGAAAGCTCCAGACTCAATATTTTGGAAATGATTATCAAGGATGTAAACGTTTTGGGCTAGGATGGATATTGCTCCCGATTGAATGTTGGCAACAGTGTTGTTGTTGAAAGTGAAGTCGTAGATGGTACCATTGATTCCGCTTCCCCAAATATCGCCGAATTTACCATGGGTTATAGAAAATCCTTCACCGGTGAGTCGAAAAGCCAATGGTTCAACAACGTTTAGGTTGCAGTTATTTATAATTCCACAAACTCCGTTTATAAAGGTAAGTTGAACAGCGTTTACAGATGTTCTATTAACCGTCACGTTATTCCAGACGAACGTCTTCATGTCTGTTAAGTTCCGAAAGGCATCAGTTTCAATGGTCCCAATATTCACGTTAGTGAATTCTATTTCATTTAAATCATTTAATGGGATGAAACAGCCAGGCTTGTAAGCAAGAAGCTTTATTTGGGCGAATGTATCGCGTGGTAACGTTTCAAGTCTACTCACATTTTCCAGGATTATTTTAGGAGGATTATGAGTATATATTGCTGGAACTATTTCTAGATTTTTCACGCCTTTTATTTTTAACCATTGGATAGGTTTGTTTTCGCCGCTGCAATGGAAGCTAAGTCGAACGTTGTCACAATTATGTATTTCAAAGGAATTTATCGTTCCTGGTGAATTAAAGCCCCACAGGTAGATCAAGATATCCTGTAAAATGGACCAAACTTAGTTTCAAATCTTTCTAATGTTTTGAAATTGTGTTTTTAATCAAGAAACGGTGTAGATCACCAGAACTTACTTGCCCAGTAATTGTAGTGTTGCACTGAAAAACAATGTCCACTTTATTTGCTACCTGTTTGGAAGTCGTACAAGTGAACCCCTTATATTCACATTTCTCAAACGTTATTCTGACACTGGCACCAAAACATGAATTAATGAACACCCCAATTAAGAAAACAGTTGTTAACCGAATTAAACTCATTTTGATACTGACTAGTTGGTTATCAAATTTTAGTTCAGTTTAAAATAAAGAAATCTGAGCTGCATGCCATAAATATCTTGACCTTCTGGTGATTACACCGTTAAACTTTGTGTTGTCATATTTTCATATTCAAACAGCAAATCAAATTTATCAGGAATTGCAGCGGGATTACCCGCGATGTCACGTCAATGATCTCACAGAGTGAGATTAAATGCAAAAAACAAAATAGGACATTTTATCGGTGTATAATTAGGATTACATTAGATACTATTACTTTTATTTTTTCTTCTTGCTGTCAGTGTATAACAGTTTTGAATACATAATAAAAATTACAGTTTCATAGTTTTAAATTTCAATGCAAATATTCATTTTGTACCTCGACAAGCGTAAGTATACACGCAAGTATTTAATGTTTGTCTGTAGGAATGTCTTCGTATAGCTAAGTATTGGTTCAATACTATTGAAATGGTTATTAAAAATTCTTTGATGAAATTATAGTTCGTACAAATACGGATATGGAAGCGACAGTTAATTGTAACGTGTAATTTTTGTCGAATTTTCTAGGCCCCAAATTAAAATTTAAAAAATTTTTGTGTTTCTATGTAGTGTATAACTTAAAAATTGGTATAATAAAAAATCGCTATTAAGTCAATAATTTTTCGGTTGCTCAAACTAAGAATTTGTGATTGTTTTAGATGCCTACTTATGATTAAAATAATGAAAAATTTTTTGTATTGCTAACAATGTAAATGGAAGCTCCATGATTTCCTCTAAACTTAATAAAGATTTTAATTTGAAATTTGGTACACTAGTTTGTCATACAGGGTGGACCAATGAAAACGAAACAGACCCGATTTTTCATATTTATCGTCAATTTTTAAAAAATCGCTTGGACACGTCAGTATTTGTTTTGAGGGGAAAACTTCTTGCGTTTATTTTCAACTTTGTCACTTCAACCTCCTAGGGGTGGTGAGCTTCACGTCTAAAATTTTAAATGGATATACCATTTTAAAGAGCATTAAATTCTCGTTTTAACGCTTCCTAGTTTTTCAACTTCCAATCAGTAGTTTTCGAGAAAATGCTTTTTAAAAGTAGTAATCCGCCTAAAACCAATAATTCACGATTTTTCACTTTTACCGTAATTTACACCAGTAATGTTTTATTGATTAAGAAATTTACCTTAACTTTCTCTTTATTAAATGTTCGAAATGTTGACCTCCAGCATCCATACAATAGTACAGTTTTTTTTGAAAACGATTTCGGCCGTTCTAGCGTTTCTGGGGTAATCTGCCGGCATTCGTTGTTAATCCGTTGACGCAACTCTTTTAGGGATTCTGGCTGAGTACTATAAATTTTACTTTGTATGTGGCCTCATAGAAAGAAGTCTAAAGGGCTTAAATGTGTTGACCTCGCAGGCCACTCCACTGCTCCTCTTCGGCCAATCCATCTACCAGGAAATGCTTCGTCCAGATAGTGACGAACAGCAAGGGCATAGTGTGGAGGTGCTCCGTCTTGTTGAAACATCAACTCATTCACATTGCAGCGGTCATTTTGTTCCATAATTTCAGTTATTCCTGTGGGTTTTTATCGGCCCAATTGCGACAATTATGGCGATTAACAATCCCGTGCATAACAATCGAACACTCATCCAAAAAACAAATGTTAAAGAGCAAATTTGGGTTATTAATTATCCGTTCGCTCATACGCTCGCAAAAATCGAAACATCTATCAAAGTCATCTTCGTTTAATTCTTGGACAAGGTGGATTTTATACGAATGGAATTTATGGGCTTTTAAAATTTTTCAAAAGATAGCACTGAATATGCCAGCAACTTACGGGTTCCTAAAGTAGGATCGAGATGGACGTGACCCAAAAGTGCAACTTCCATAGCTTCATTTCCCACTATTCGATTTTCAGCTTCTACGATTCGCCACCATTCATCAAACATTTTTGGTTTTTAGCGGGTTGCTATCTTTAAAAGGCGTTTTCTCGAAAACTACCGATCCGAAGTTGAAAAACTAGGAAGCGCGACAACAAGAATTTAATACCCTATAAAATGATATCGACCCCACCCCCTTTCCCATTCAAAATGTTAGGGGTGAAGCTCACCACCCCTAGGAGGTTGCAGTGACAAACTTGAAAATAAACGAAAAACGAAAAATTTTCCCCAAAGCGATTTAAAAAAAGATGACAATAAATATGAAAAATCTGGTCTGTTTCGTTTCCATTCGCCTACCTTGTATGTATACCTAGGAGATAATATGGTTTGATATTGTTTTTTTATTAATTTGTAATGTTTTAACAAATAAAATCGAGCAGCCAAAAGTATTTCAAGGTAATATTTGTAGCATATGCACGGTAAATTAAAGTTCGATTATCCAAATGATTTCAAATTTTCTCATCTCTAACAGTGCAGATTTTCGCATCATTTGATGCCCCGCCCGCGTTATTTGATTAAGTAGAATTTGCAAAAATCCAATAAGAAGTTTGGCATTTTAAAAAATAATGTAACATATTCTGCTAGAACGTTTTGACCGGTCTAGGACATTCGGGCGCGGCCGTAAGGGCGCTAGACACAAGGGCGCGAAGACACTAGGGCGCGAGCCGTTAGGGCGCGAGCCGTTAGGGAGCAGAAACACTAGGGCACGAAGACATTAAGGCGCGAGCCATTAGGGCGCGTGACACTAGGGCGCGAGACTCGGTGTTATAACTTTGTTACTCACCTGTATTTATAATATTTATAATAACCATAACCATTTGATTTACGTGTCACTAAATTCTTTTAACTGGACTAAGTATATATTTATGCTTGTACAACCATACAGGACAATACCTGATAAAGTAATAATATCTTTATTAATATTTATAAAATTTATTTAAAACAAATTACCATATCATATCAAAAAACCAAATTTTTATCTTTTTACGAAACAAATTTTCTGATAGGGTTCTAGTTTTTAAGATATGAGGAAGTCTGTTAAATAATGCTGCACCAATATAGTGGGTATGCCTTTGGGCGATTGTTTTTATCATTCTTGATACTATAACGTTCAAATTAGTTTTCCTTCTAATATAATGTTGGTGTTCAATATAAAAACTACAATATTGTTTACATATGCTAAAATTGTTTTCAGACTGAACAACTATGCAGGAGAAGAAAATTTTTATTGTAGGTAACTTGAAATAGGTATTTATTAACAGTTATTAAGAACTCATCAAAGATAGTACATATGATTTTTTGCATTACTTATTCCATAAAATCTGTAAGTAATAGGAAATGGAAGTGATAACCTAATAATAAAATTATTTTAAAAACAAGAAGTGCAGAAAAGAAGGGTTGCCCTTTTCTTATGATTTTACTAATGTTTCTATCCGTATTTTTTAGTTATACGGTTTTGAAGATTGTCTAATACCGTAGACTAATAATTAGTCTACGCTAATAAGTATTTAGCTGTTTAATAATTATAATTAGGGGGTTAGTGATTTTGACCATTACATTTGTTAAAACTGTTTTCAGATTGGATAGCACTGCGGGGAAAGACAATTTTAATAAATCTACAATATAACGTTGAATAACCTATTACCCATGATTAAGATAACCTAGAAAGGTTTAAAAAATCATACATAATTGCATACAAATCTGGACGCAAATATTTCATTTTTTAAACCGTAGGAAATCCAAATGATACCTATCAACAAAATTATTTTAAAAACAAGAAGGAAAGAAAAGGAAGGTCGGTGTTTAGTTGCATATTCAAAAAAATCCAAGGGCCGGTTTTCGTCACTCCTTACAAGCCTTAATGACTAACTTTTAGTCTGACAAATTTAACACAGTTGTCGCGCCCTAGTGTCACGCGCCCTAACGGTCCGCGCCCTAATGTCCACGCGCCCGAACGGCCCGCACCCTAACGGTCCGCGCCCTAATGTCCACACGTCCTAATGTCCACGCGCCCTAACGGCCGTGCCCGAATGTCCGGCTCCGCGTTTTGACAGGCAGAGCTGACGTGAGATTGGCAGGTAAAAATAGAAAGATGCTTATCCGTTTTGTATTATACTAATCTTTTGAAGGCTCTTATTTTAGTTCTACCTGTTTTGGTGTTGCACGTAAAATTGCATTTAACTGTAAATATAAAATTAGAAACCAAAATGAAATACATATATGAGATTGAGTAACAAATGCAGTTGTTCGATGAACAAACAAAACACATTTAATATTATAATAAACTTTATATATACAAACAGATATTACTACTCATAAAACGAGAATTGTTTTGTACAATATTTATAAATATTATAATTATAAAATAATTTTAGCCTATTTTGAATTATCCCTACAGTGTAATCCTATGAATCCGTGGATCCGCTAACTCGTGTAAAGCCCAAAACTGTAATAACTTTGGAACCATTACATTTTTCCAGAAGTTTCTTCTTCTTCTTCTTCTTCTATAGCTATTCCATACATCGTCGGATGTAAGCCTCCCCGAGTTGCTTCCATTCGATCCTATTTGTGGCTCTTCGTATCTAGTCATGACCCGCTTGTTTCTTGATGTCGTCTGTCCACCTTGTTTGTGGGCATCCTACATTTCTTTTGTGTTTTCGTGGTCTCCATTCTACTATGCGTTTCGTTCAGCAGTTATCTTGAAGTCTGGGGACATGTTCCGCCCAGTTCCGTCGCAGTTTACACATTCGTTATATTCGTCAGTTACTTTTGATCGTTTCCTTATCTCTATGTTTGTTATATGGTCTTTTAGAGTGATGTTCAGCATTCGTCGTTCTATTATTTGCAATCTTTTTATTATGTGTTTGTATAGGGCCAAGTCTCTTTTACGTTAATACTGGTAGTATTTGTTGGTCGAAGGTCTTGGCTTTAATAGTGCTTGGTAGGTTTGATTTCAAGATTGTAGTTTGCCAAAACTGGCTTATGCCAATGAAGTTCTCCTCTTCAGACCATCTTTCAAATTGGTGCTTTGTTATTTCTAGCTTCTGGTCTAGATATATGGTATGTATGAGTCAACCTATTCCATTGGTTGGTTTTCTAATGAAGGTCCTGGGTTGTTGTTATCTTCTAGTTCGTCATTGGTCATATATTAAGTTTTGGCAATGTGCATTTTCTTCTTTTATATCTGTCCTATCGTTATTATCCGGATTTAGTAATTCGCAAAAGAATTCCGTTCATCTTTCTAGAATCTCATTCTTATTTCCCAGTAGTTGGTTCTGTTTATTTTTGCAGTAGGTTCTTCTTGGTTGGTCACCCCTTTCTTGTTCACTTATTCTTTTATAGTATTTCCTCACTTCTTATCTATTGTTATGCCGTTCTATTTGATTTAGGTTTTCTATTTCATATACTCTTTTCTTTCACTTGCACATGTTCTTTGCAATTCTTCTTTTGTTTTTAAATTCTTCCACGCTTGCTCTGGTTCTTTGTTGCATCATTTTTTCCCTAGCTTCATTTCTTTCCTTCAGGGCTTTTTTGTTCTCTTATTATATCATATATTATTGCTATTACTACGTTATGTTCATTTATTATGTTGTGTACTCACTCCTATTAAGTATTATTAGTGATTTATTTTTTATATATTGGCAATCCTATATGAATACATATATTTTTATTTGTTAATTACTAGCTTCTTCATGTTCTTTAATTATGTGGAGGTATCAGTTTTAATAATAATGTTACGTATATATAAAATATTAAAATTATTAGGACTGTAATTGGTTAATTTATAACACAAAAACAAATGCATATATTGTGTTCCTCCAATTCATAGAAATTGATCACAGGTCCTGCAGTTAAAAGACACTTAAACATGTAATCCTTAAATCCCTAAGCATGTAAACCAATGATTTATTGCTTTATGTAATGTTAGTTGCCTATACACATCATTTTCAATATGCAGTCTACTGACATCCCTTATATTTCAAAAAATTCCGATGTTATGATGTATACCATACCCTTAAAGGAATCTTTAAGCCAGCTAGCAACCAAAATTCGACTAACGATAATATTTATTTTCCTGTTCGCCCCGAGACTTAGGGCCGTCTACCTGAATGCTGGTAAGCGAACTGCAGCCGATGTAAAAGTCAAAACGTAAAATATACGTTGAAGTAAAATAGAAACAGAGGGTTGACATTGTTCTGTTTGTAAGAAAATTAGACAAATCTTGAGATTGGGGTTGAGTGCATTGTGTTCTTATAGGATGTTAGTTTGTAATATGGTCAAAGTGTCTCTAAATTAATTCCTCGCAAAATTAGATTGAGTTTACTGTATTTTTGCACTACTTTTGGCAATTTTTTCAATCTCGCTTATATTATCTAATAGCTAAAAAATCGCGAGTGGATAGGTCCGTCTACGTTTATTAACGTAGCTACGATGACAAAAAGGCAAATTTTAGCTTAATGTGAGCCAGTTTAATGCATTCTTACTAAAACATTTGTAATCTGTTTAATAAGGTTTAAGGTTTGGGATTTTCATGAATATTTTTTTCATATAGGGTGACTTAATAGTTATGCAAATATTTTAAGCGCTGATTGTTTGCATATCGCTATTACCAGGAAAGTGATTGGACAAGTCTCACTTTAGGAGGCTGTAACTCTATTAACGTACACATTTGTATAAGGCAATTTTGCGTATGTTGTATTCTTTTGATATGAAAGATCACTGCTTAAAATATTTGCATAACTATTAAAATCACCCTGTATAAAATACAAATAGATAAATGAGTCAGACAAGGACATACTGTTTCTTCGAAGCTGTGTACTTTTGCATTGGAAGACGTATTTAAAAGATTAGAATGGCGAAACAAAGGTAAACAAATATTTACAGTGGATACTTGCCATCTCCGCTTCACAAACGACATTATACTCATCAGTAACAGTGTAACAGAATTATCAAGAGATCCAAAAAAAGCTGATCCTCAGCGGGCTGTGGAATGAAAAGTCACGTCATTACTAGACTAAAGAAATGTTTATGATGTCAGATAAATTAGTTATCTTTTTTTGATACGAATCTGACAGATTGTTAAAATGATTTTTAATACATTTCAAAGAGCATTCATTCATTATTGAATCTTACTTTCGGAACGGCTTTCAAGTTGACGGAGAATGGACCTATTCGATTCCTTCTTGTTTTGTGGAATTCCGAGAGAGGTATCCGAATGAAATTATTACATACCAAAAATTTTATGTTTTGGATAAGAACTTAGTCAGCAATTTTCGAGAAACTCGAAGTGTTGGAAGGCAAGAAAGGTCTAGTAGGCCAAAGAAGATAGTACCTGCTGTAATTGAAACTGTAAGACAACGAATTGACGAGGCTCCAAAAACACCGATTAGACATTTATGTCAGTAAGTTGAAGATTTAAATTACGGTACATGCCACAGAATATTGAGACAAGCTTTGCATCTGCATCCTTACCGATTTATTTCCAAACAGGAGCTTTTACAACAGGATTATCCAAAAAGTGTTCAGTTTTGTCGTTGGTTTTTGGATAATCTCAATAATGAGCAGTTAAATTTAACCTTTTTTTACCGGCGAAGCCTGGTTTTACCTTAATGGGTATGTTAATTCACAGAATATGCGGATTTGGAGTAGCGAGAATCCACACGTTACAATTAAAGCTCCCCTTCATCCACAGAAAATAGGAGTCTGGGTTGGAATGAGTCGTCGTAGGTTAGTTGGGCCAATATTTTTCGAAGTCACGCTAACTGCAGCAAGGTACATGAATGAATTATTGCAACCTTTCTTAAATTAACTTCACGATGATGAGCTAAGGGATGGTTTCCTGCAACAGGATGGCGCAACAGCTCATGCAGCTGCAGATCCAATTAATTTTTTACGCGAATATTTTGATGACCTAATCATTAGCAGGAATACTGCAAAACCCTGGCCCCCTCGCTCTTGTGATATTACTGTTTAAAAACACCATTTTTAAAACTCCAGTTAATGATTTAAACGAACGTGAAACTTAAAATTGAAGAAGTCAGGAAATTAACAACTCATCTCAATTATTACAAAATGTTTTTGAAGGTATGAGACGACAAGTTCAGAAATGTTTGGAGGAAGAAGGCGGACATTTTCAACATTTGTTGTGATCATTACATTAGTTCAGGTTTATTCATTTCTTTTCCTGTTGCTCAATAAAAGATTTCTGCCCCTAAAAATGACGTTATTATTATTTAATTCCAGCTAACATAACCTAACCTGAAATTGATATTATAAACATTCCGTCTGGAAAAGACGTTACTTTTAATTCCACAGCCCGCTGGGGATCAGCTTTTTTTGGATCTCTTGATACAAGAGATGCTAGTAGAACTAAAACTGCATCGACAGAAATAGGACTTGAAATGAACTTGGAAGGTATAAAAATGCTATCTTCCGACAAAGTAAATGACTTGGACAGGAAAATTTAGAAACATGCTGAAAGACCGTAACTTTCCAAATAACCTAAAGAAGAAAGTTTTTAATCCCGCATACTTCCTGTGATGACGTACGGTATGCAGACAACCTCTCTAACTGTGATGTCCGCCAACAAACTCAGAATAGTATAGAGATCCATCGAGAGAATTATGCTATAGATAAGTCTCAGAGAACATATAAAAATTGAAGAAATCAGAAGAAAAACCGGAATGTGAGATGTAATGCTGTCTACAACAAATTCGAAGTGAAAGTGTGCTGGACACATCTCCAGACAAAAAGATGAAAGATGGACAAAACATGTAGTACTGTGAAGGCCAATACTAAACGGACGTGGCGTTGGAAGACCGTAAAGTCGCTGAATAGATGACATAAGAGGAAATGCGGCAAATATATGGTAACAACTGGCACAAAGCAGATCAGCATGGAAAAGATAAAGGGAGGCTTATCTGTAAGAGTAGACGAAGAAAGGCCAAGAAGAAGGCGAAGAAAAAACGAATTTGAAGATAATTATGTGAATTATGTTTCTGTATACCGATTGGCGGTCTGCACAACGAACATATGATATAAAAAATATTTGGATCCATGAATCTTGACTTTTTTTTATTAGTCATAGATAAATAGATGCGACGGGTTAAATTTTTTATCACCTTAGCATTAACTTCTTCTTCTTCTTCTGTGTATAGGCCAATGGCCTGTTAATTACCTACAATAGAGTAGGTTCTGTGAGCCCTCTTTGCACGTATGCCGGGCAGGAGGCTAGCCTAAGCGTAGAACAGAGCCTACGTGCATAGAGATGTTTGGAAAATCGCGTCCTAGATCTCGCTCTTTCAAATCACCATCATCATCACCTTAGCATTAACTATGACTTTAATTTGACAGCTGCCTGTCACAGTTTTACGGAATTTGAGTATTTGCCACAAATAAAATTATATACCAAAATAATAACAGTAATATTGATATGAATGTCTATGAAGTGCACGAGAAAGTACAAATTAATAAATGGCTATATAATGGTAGCTCGTTACGTGCAACTCGAGATTTATTTACAGTAACGTTCGAAAATCGATCTATCCCATGTACTAATACGATATACCGAATTTTGAGGAATACGGGTGTCACTCACAGAAATATTGTTCAAGATACTGGTGTCCATCATAGTACTGTATTAAAAGTTTGAAGAAAAAATTGATATCGTTTCTGTAAACTAACAAAACCCAACAAATTTACCCAAACGACCAAATTAGACTCGTGGAATTTTGTGAGAACATAATGGAAAAATCGAACAATGCCATGAATTTCTTGAGCAAAATTCTATTCACCGACGAATGCACGTTTCCAATAAATGGTCGATACAATCCATCAGTCTTTCGTGTCTGGTCGCGAAATAATCCTCAAAAGCATTACTGTTATCAATCTCAATATCCACAAAATTTGAATGTGTAGAGTGCAATATTGGGTAATAACATTATTGGACCATTTTTTATCGAGGGGAACCTAAATGGTAAAAATATCTTGTTATGTTGCAAAACGAAATCGTGCCTGCTTTACGTCAAGTTCCAGGCATCAGACTGGATGAAATTCGATTCCAACAAGATGGTTGCCCTGTTCACAATACCTTAGCCGTACGGGAATACTCAGCAAATAGATTTGCAAATCGTGTAATTAGAACCGTAAGCACAAATCCTTGACCGCCTAGATCCCCGAACTTGTCACTTCAAGATTTCTTCGTGTGGTCTTACATTAAGCATATTTATGGATTTGAAGAAGACAAAGTTACCATACTACACAAACTGCGAATTAAAATTCAGGATGTATTTGCAAGTATTATACCACAAATACTTGCTAATGTGAGAACCGGATCGCTTAGGCTACTGCTTGGTAGAAGGGGGCAATTTATTCAAACATTTATTGTAAATAATATCTTACTTTAGTTAAATTCTTGGAAGTGCTAGTGTTGATTATTTAGTTGACTTTAACTTAAAACTGTTGTTTCCTTTGTCCATTATTAATTTATTTTATTTTATACGCTTATACCAAGACTTAATATGCAATGTTTTCGTCACTTCTTTATTAATTTTTGGAAAACTATTGTAATAGGTATTCCTAATACAAAATGAAAAATACTTTTATGCTTGCATGCTGTTAAATTAAATTATATCCACGTTAAATCTGAGTTTAATTCTGGTGTCTTGAATACGTTAAATTTTGAAGCACAGAGTCATGTACTGATTTGTTTAGATATTAAAACGAACTCATATCTAGAGTCTTTGGATATGCACACAATTACGATTTCGTTGTTAATAAAAATATCCTACATTTATCAAGGTGCATCGCGTGAACGTTAAATTGTTTTTGCATGTGCTATATTCGCACTTGAAATCGCTAATCAGTATGTACCTTTGCTGTAATTTTAAAAATTAAATAATATTTTTCAATAAACAGTATAAGGACGTTGTGTTGAGTTTGTGATACGAAAGATGTCAGCGACGTATACAGTGAAAGGTGCAATTTTTTGAACGCAGATGTAAACAAATTTGCGTTTTAGTAATCTTTCACATTATACAGGGTGTCTCAGAAACAATGGGCCAGCGTTTAGTCATAGATTCTTTAGGTTAAAATAAACCGATTAAACCTAATATACCTTAGGCAGAAAGTCCTTCATTAAGAAGTTATAGGGCCTTAAAGTTCAATTTTTTATTTTTCTCTTTTTATTGTAATTTCCACAAATCTAAAGATATTTCTTTCAAATTGGTACACATACTTACCATTATGTAGTAAAGTTGCAGCAGCATTTTCATAAACCAGACTTAACTTTAAGAGGCACTTAACCTACCACTCAAATTTTATATTAGCTCTAACTTTGTTATTAGTGGAACATTTTGCAGTTTTTTTTTATTTTCTGAAAGATAATTAAAAAGTACATAAATAAGGTACTCTTAGTTC
>JABXWE010008016.1:0-30440 GCA_014611495.1 Limonius californicus
CTTGTCGCACTCGTCCGTTGAAAAATTCGACGCTTCGCGTCTCGTTTTTCAAACTTGGACTCGTGCGTTAAGAAAAGGCCTTATGAAACTAGTTCTTTAATATACTATTAGAGTACAAAATAATTTTGTGAGAAATAAAGGGCTTTTGTCTTCATTGTAATAACTTTTCTCGCAGTTTGCTCTATTTTAATTTGTTTAATTTTAATATAATAAAACGTAATTTTCATATAGCTCAAGTTCCTAAAGAGTGCGAGTCTACATTAGAAAAATAGACAATCCACAACACATATCACAAGGTACTGGAGTATCGGACTTTTTTTGCAGTATTGGTAATCAGCTGTTTGTAGCTGTAACAATCTGTTGTTTGAAAGATTTTCAAAATGGTCTCTGTTATTTCTTTGGCACGCCTTTATCCTCCTCAAAAACCAATTCTCACTTACAGTTACTTGCAAGCTCCTCTGGTTCTGTTTTTCGTATCCTTCACATTAGTATTAGTAGTAGAAGTTGGAATGCCGCATTTTTAATTGTACCCCACAAAAAATCCCACAGCGTTAGATCAGTTTTTTTTTCATCTTGGACCAGTCTGCCATATATTCTGGAGGCATTGCAGCCTACAAAGCTTTTCGTACTCATCCCGGTTAATTGATCCATCCAATCTGTGATCTTGGTACCCAGTAGGATGGTACAGAGATTTCTCACAGGGTATCTGCTGAAGTCCTTCGGTTCCATGTGTTGTTGTCCGAATATGCGTTATTCTTATGCTTTCCAACACATCACAGTTGCACAGAGCGTGCCTTGTTGTTTCTGGTTCCTCATTGCAGACTCTACATATGAGGTCTCCATCACATTTCTTGATCCTCTTGAGGTGAGAGGATCCTAACCTGTGTCCTGCTTAGTTAAGCAGTTCTTCAGTTCCTTTTTGTGATATCTAGTTATAAATGCTTTGCTATGGTTTAGATCTAGTTTGTTGGTGCAGTAGAGTTTGTGTTGTCTGCAAATTCAGATTATATTTCTTGGCACCCCCTAGTGTTGGCCCTGGTCCCCTTTTTGATCGGTTTTATCGTTGCTTTCGATCCCTCAGTGACCTGCAACCCAGAGCAGTCTGACCTTCCAGGTCTTTAAACTCTCTATAACATTAACAGAGCAGTCTTGATGGGGCCTTTGGGCGAGCTAGTGTTGTCGGATAAGATATAGATACATATGACCTTCTGTTATTCTTCCGTGCACACTGAAGAATGGCGTATATTTGTGTTTGGAACACCGAAGTATGCTTTGCTATGGTTTAGAGCTGGTCTGTTGGTGCAGTAGAGTTTGTGTTGTCTGCAAATGCGGATTATATTTCATGGCACCCACCAGTGTTTGCTCTGACCCCCTTTTTGATCGCTTTTATTGTTGCTTTCGATCCCTCACTGACCTGCCACCCAGAGTAGTCTGTCCTGCCAGGTCATTGAATTCTCTATAGCATTCACAGAGCAGTCTTGATGGGACCTTTGGGCTCAGTAGTGTTGTCGGATAAGATATAGATACGCCTACCTATATATGACCTTCTGATACTTTTCCGTGAATATTGAAGAATGGCGTATACTTGTGTTCGGAACACCGAGGTATGTTTTGCCATGATTTAGAGCTACTCTGTTGATGCAGTAGAGTTTGTGTTGTCTGCAAATTCGGATTATATTTCTTGACATCCCCAGTGTTGGCTCTGGCCCCCTTTTTGATCGGTTTTATCGTTGCTTTCGATCTCTCACCAACCTGCAACCCAGAGCATTCTGACCTGGTCATTAATTTCTCTAGAGCCTTCACAGAGCAGTCTCGATTGGGCCTTTAGGCGAGTTAGTGTTGTCGGATAAGATATAGATACGCCTAACTACATATGACCTTCTGTTATTCTTCCGTGCACACTGAGGAATGACTTATATATGTGTTTGGAACACCGAGACATGCCTGCCAAGAGGAAAACTGTCGTTCGCTAGTATTTACCTCATATATACCTGCCCAGGCTCCCATCTCGGTTTTCTAGTAGCCCACGATAGAAATTTCTGTCCTTGTGCTCCCCAGTCTACACGATTCTAAACATTCACCTCGTAGAGTGTTGCTACGAGATATTTAGACTTCATATGGTCCTATGTTATCAGTTCAGCTCGAACTGTGTGTTCTGCAGTTTATAAATCACAAGGAAAGAGGGGAGGGGGTCTAGCAGAGACTCTAGTGCAGAGGAAGGGATTATTCTTATTGCGCGGGTAATGTCTAGACAAACAAGCCTTTGCATTTTGCCTAGTTTTAGTTTGGTGGTTTCTTGCTGGACCCTACCAAAGCTGTATAAGTAACTGCAGGTCTAACCACTTTGGTATAGAGTCAGTCCACCATTCTAGGTGTGAAACCCCAGGATCTGTCATAAGTGCGTCTAACTACCGCCGGGGTGCGAATGTTAGCGATTAACGTGGATATTCTTATCCTATCAGCTGCCTGTCTAAATAATTGTACAGATCTCATCCCAAACCACTGGCGTAGGCTTGGCAGCCACGAGTTCCTTCTCCTTCCTGGTCCCCTTCTGCCATCCACCTTTACCTGTAGGATAAGTTGTAATAGTCGATACTTATTGTTTCTCATAATATGTCTAAAGTACTCTATTTTTCTTCTCTTCACTGTTTATGCCAATTCTTTCGTTTTACCCATTCTTCTAAGTACTTCTTCGTTAGTTATATACTCGATCCATGAGATGCGCAAAATTCTTCGGTATATCCACATTTCGAATGCTTCCACATTTCGAACGCTCAGGTATAGAGATTTCAAACCCTCTATATTCTTCCTTCGCGTAAATGGTACTATGGTGATTTAGTGGGGACTGGTGTTTAGGCCATCTCCTTCTGTTAACCTAATGATTTCATCCAGGGCCCTTTCCATTCGTTCCCTGACAGTGTTTACAAATTTGCCTTCAAGTAGGGTTACCATGTTATCCGCGTAACCTAGGGATGAAAATCTTTCGTTGCTAAGGTATCCTAGAAGCCCATACATGACGACGAGTGAAGAATTCCTCCCTGCAGGCATCCTCCTGTCTACCGCCTGCAGCAGGTTACTTCTACCTCCGAGTTTTTTCTGGCTGCGGTGATAAGAGTTAAATGATGTAACATCAAGAACTAGTTCTATATCCAGGAACGCTCCTAGAAGGAATTTTTCCAACGCTTTCTCCACCCTTCTGGTGATATGATAGAGCGTTGTTTCTGTTGTAAGACGTGCTCCGTAGGAAAATTGGACCCGGTATAGCGGGCTGGATGCCGATACATCGTCCCTAATATGCCTATCCAGTGATGGCTCCATTGTCTTAAGTACGAACGACATAATACTCCTAGATCTGTGGCCATTTACTCGGGAATAGTTTAGTCTTTGGTATCAAAACCACCCTGGTTTATTCAGTGTTTATCTTCATGGCCATAATGATTTCAATCGGTGCGAGTCTTATTGCTGCCTTCTATACCTTACCCTGTAAAGGTACACCCTAAATATATTCGCATTTCATCAGTTTCATAATAAGAGGCTATTGTTAACCTGAGTTTGGTAACTATTTGGTTTCTAAGGTTGCTTACATTTGTTTTCTACCTGCGCTTATAACCTTATAACGCGTCAAACGTCAGATGACGAGTAAATAACCACAATTCAGACGAATCTTTGAAAAATTTTACAATAAGAAGTTGAAATTGTAGATTTATTACAATTTAATATAGCTTAATCTTAGGGTACTTACTCAATTATAACAGAGTACCTTAAAAATTAGAAGAAAGGTACCAAAATTGATACTCCGTTAGATTGCGACTGTCAAATCTCATTTGACAACGGCGCCACATATTACACACAAAAATCCCTAGATTGTAATGTGACATTTTTAGGATCTCAAATTACCAAATTTAAAATTTGTGACGCAAAGTAGATAAAAAAGTTTATTGTATCTTAGTATACATATTTGTTTAGAATAATTGTTATGTATGTTTGTTATAATATTTTTAATATTTTTCAGGAGTTGTCACAGCGACTGGGTGACGACAAAACTCTTTCCGAACACTTAAAACTTCCGATTCAACGCATTAACGACTACCAGCTTCTCTTAAAGGTAAGAAGCATAGAGAACTATCGAAAATACAGGCAAACTTAAATAATATACGCCTAATCGTTAGACAGTAATTGTAGCCAAATATTTACAAAATATTTTTTCTACAAACGTCAGTAAAAGTTTAATTTTTAACGCATGCTGTCAGTGTCTAAAATGTGATTTTATGGCACTGGTGCTAAAAGTAATTTACTTTTAGCACTAGTGCAGTTGCAAACAAAAAATTTTCTTCGGCGCTGTCACGAGATTTGAAGTTACTCGTCAACAAACGATCGAATTTTCATTACCTTAGCAACAATAAACTTCATCAATAATTAGGTTTCAAAACGATATTTTATAAGTTTATTAACGTAAGAAATGCATTGATTTGTACTTTTAATGGTGTTTGTAGAAAAAAATAGTGTATGATATATGTGCTAAAAGTGATTTTATTTAGTTCGACGCCTTCGGCGTCGTGTCCCAAACTTCCCTTCTCACAAAATAAAATGTCACTTCTAGCACTTATATCATAAATAACTATTAGTTTAGTCTTGACTGTGTATCATTTAGTAACTGTAATATCACAGATGATCCCGATTTTTCTCTAACCTTGGCATAAGATAATTAGTTACCGAAAAATAGTTACTTACCAGCATGGTGGGACAGGGGAATGGCGACGAAGGTTGATACTTCGTACCATTCCCCAGACACTGCTAGATTGAAGGTGGGAGGGGCGCGGTTGGAAATGGAAAGAGGAAGGAGAGAAGAGAAGAAAAGATAGAAAATTGTAACGGAAGGAGGAGAAGAAGTAGACGGGAAGAAAATGACTAGAAAATGAGGGCAAAATACAAGGGTACTTGAAAAGGGTAGGAAGAGTGTTATAGGGGGAGAAGGGAAGAAAAAGATGAAAAAATGACAAAATAAATAGGAAAGTGGTTGAAGAGGGGCGAAAGAAAAAAGGAGGAGAAAAGGCGACTTTGGGGTATAGGTGGCTTACACCGCGGCATTCCGACGACTCAGTCGCAAACTCGACCCGAACACCGTAACGACTGCCAAAAAAAGAACTCTAATATCCTCCTAAAACATACCCAGGAATCTCAAAATATATGCCAAAACCTAAAGGTACCCCGAAAAGCTTACCAATATACCCAAAAATCCTAAATAATGCCGTAAGATACTAGAAATATACCCCATAATTTTTAATAATACCCTACAAATCCTAAAATGTACCCCAAATTTTAAAAATATACACCAAAATCCTAAAATTATAACTAAAAATCCTAAAATGTAACCTAAGAAATACTTAAAATTGCCCCAAAATCCTAAAATAATACCTAATGATTCTTAAAAATTCGTACATTTTACGATTTATATTATTAGGATTTTGGGGGTGTTTTAGAATTTTTAGGTTTTTTAATTTTTGGGATATTGTTTAAGGATTGTAGTTATTTTTTATGATTTTTTGGTATTCTTAGAGGTTTAGGAGTGTTTTGGAGTATTTGTAGGTTCTTTGGGGTATATTTAGGAAGTTGGGGTATTTTAGAATTGTTTGGGTATAATTTTTAGGATTTTTAGATATAGCTTTAACATTTTGGGGTATATTTTTAGGATTTCGGCGTATATTTTCAGGATTTTTGTGTATTTTTATAGGATTTGCAGTATATTTTAAGATTTCTGCGATAATTTTTAGGATTATGTTATGTTTTTCCCAACTTTTAGTTGCTATACTTAGTTATCGGCTTTTGTGTTACTAAAGTTGTGACAACTTATGCTAAACCAACAATAAAGTAGTTCGTAATTTTTACGGAAATCAGTAGTCAAAATATAAAATATTAGACCCATATTTTTGATTTTTCTGTAATATTAATAGAAGAAAAATAATGATATTATTTAATTACTAAATTCAGGACAATGTCGTGGAAAATTTTCAAGGTCAAATGATTTCAACCAATCAAAATATTGTTCATCGAAGCACACACATAACCTCACATATTTGAGAAACGATAAATTAAATTAGGGTTTTTCAACTATGTATAATATTTTTCCTATTTGTAGATACATCGATGTTACTAAAATTGTCATAAGTTCAACTAAATTCACAATGAATTTGTTCACTATTTTCTGATTGTTACAAAATTTAATAGTAGTAAAAGACATATTAGACCCATATTTTGGTTACTTATCAAATGTTACTAGAAGAGAATTATAAAAGTAATGATGTTAAATTACTGGATTACAGAATTACGTCATCGGAGTTCTTCAAGGTCAAATGAATTTAACCAATCAAAATTTTGCTCATCAAAGTTCACATATAACCTCACATATTTCTGAAAGTGAATTTGAATTAAGAGTTTAAAAATCTGTATTACTCGTCCTATTTGTAATTTTTGCAGTTAGTACGCAGCCTCTGTGTTACTAAAATATTCTAACATCTAACTAAGTAACAATAAAGTTTTCTATTTTCCAATTGTTACGAAAATCAATAGTATGACACAAATATTAGCATATGTTTGCTTTTCATCGAATGAACTAAGTCGCCGAATTTCTTCAAGGTCAAATGAATTTAATCAATCAAAGCACACACATAACCTCACATATTTGAAAAACGAAGTTAAATTCTATATTTTATGAAAAAATATGTTAAACATATTGTAGCTATGATTTGACAAACCCTTTTTATGAACAGTACGACGCGTGTAGTATAGATATGACAACGCTGTTTGAATATCGATGACGTATTTCCAGTTTAACTAGTTCCCTTTTTGTCCACCAATCTAATATTCAGTTTCATACTCAAGGTAGTAATAACGTACAGTGTTACATAAATTAAATATTATTAGAACATGTCAATTTCATATTGTTGAATGAGCCCATTACTATTTAACACCAATTCACCCAAATCTATATACCAACGCTATCCAAACATCGATAACATATTTCAATTAAATATTCTTCTTGAATGTAGCGGCAAAAGCTAATATTACTGTTACCAGAAATTAATACACATATACGAAGCAGAGTCAAATGAAAACCTTAAAATTGCCTTAGAAAATGTACCGAACGGAATTTTATCCTACAAGTTATCAGAAATATTATTTTGGAGATGTAGAAGGCTTTGCTAATGGTATATCATAGCAAAAATTGAAAATGTTGACATACCGACAGTTAAAAAATAACTCCAATAGAGCTACACCGGGGAGGAGCAACGTTCTGTTATTCGTTTCTTGCACAGTAAAGGGGTGAAACACATTCAGATCCATCGTAGAATGAAGGTACCATATGGAAATTCATGTTTGTCGCAAGCAACAAGTTTAAAGACGAGGTGATTTCGGCAGCTGATTCTCCCCGACCTGGTCAAGCAAACCGTGTTGTGACGCCTGAATCGATTGCAGCAGTTGAAACCTTGATGGAAGAAAATCATCGGGTTATACTTGGTGAAATCGCTGAAGTTTTGAATATGAACCATGATTCGGTACATCACATTATGCATGGCATCCTCCAGTTCCATAAAGCATCAGCACGGTGGGTCCCAGGAATTGACCCTAGAATTGAAACAACGACGTGTTGATGCTGTTCAAGAACATTTACGACGATATGCAGCAGAAGGAGACGTCTTTATGGCAAGGATTGTGACTGGGGATGAGTTCTGGGTGCATTATCATCAACCCAAAATCAAGAGAGCAAGCAGAGAATACTGTCTCACCTCTCCACCGATTTTTTTTTTATTGATTTGAACAGAAATCAGAAATTACATTCTATAAGCTATTGTGATAACTTAGAATCTATCTGAAAATAGTCCCTTTTCTGTCTCTTCTACCTCTCTTAAGGTCCATTGGCCACTCCCTTGCTACTTTTATTGTGTTATGTTCATGCAAAAGCGGCCGAAGGAGAGGATTGTCATGGAATTCCAGCTTTACATGGTGTTTGCTGCTCCTTTCTTGAATTACTTCTTGAACGGTTGGTGCATTAAGACCTTGGCGGAGTGTTTGATTTTTGATATACCATGGGGTGTTACTCATTACTCGGAGGACTTTTGATTGTGCACGTTGGATAATGTCAACGCTGGATTTACTGGCACAGCCCCACAGTTCTATCCCATAGGTCCATATTGGGCACAATTATGGCTATATATATCAAGGTTTTATTTTCTAGTGACATTTTTGAACTTCTGCCTAGTAACCAATATCGTTTCTTCTTCATGTGTTCCCTCCACGTAAACTTGCTATCTAGATGAATTCCTAGGAACTTTACACTTGATGTCTTTGGGATTTCTATGATATTGATGAAAGCTGGCGGACATTGTTGTTTTCTTATAGTGAATGTAAGGTGTTGAGATTTAGTGTCATTAATTCTGAGCCATTCTTCTAACTGCAAGAGATGTTCCTGAAGGTTCGAACTCGGTACTACCGGGTCTTCGTGGATTGCCAAGAGGGTTGTGTCATCTGCAAATGTTCCCGTTAAAGTATAGTCGGTGGTTGGGACATCAGATGTATAGATCAGGTACAGCTTTGGTCCCAGAACACTTGCCCTGTGGTACTCCACATTTGATGGATTGGCATGCAGAAGTTGCTTCATTTACTCTTATTCTGAACTATCTATCCTAGAAATACGATTTTAGTAAGGTATAGAACGAGGTTGGAAGGCACTGCTTAATTTTGTGTAATAATCCATCATGCCAGACCTTGTCAAAGGGCTGAGTCACATCTAAAAATCTGCCGAACAATATTTTTTTGCTTCTGTAGCCTCATTAATGGCGTGTACTATGCGATAGCACTGTTGGATGGTTGAGTGCTCTAAGCGAAAACCAAACTGTTCCGGGATTAAACTTAGGCGATCCTTTATGCGGGATAGTAATTTTTCCAATA
The DNA here is from genome assembly GCA_014611495.1 of Limonius californicus. Classification (NCBI taxonomy): domain Eukaryota; kingdom Metazoa; phylum Arthropoda; class Insecta; order Coleoptera; family Elateridae; genus Limonius; species Limonius californicus. The sequence goes on from JABXWE010008016.1 coordinate 8,947, forward strand.
GTTTCCTTGATTACAGATAATAAACTTATTGGTCTATATGAGGCAACATTAGTTTCGGGCTTTGAGATGAGAATAATTTCCAACTTTTTTAACTCTTTAGGCCAATAATGTAATCTTAGTATGGCATTGTATATATAGGTTAGCATCACTAATCCATTTTTGATAATTCTTTCAACATTTTTGAATTTATCTGATCTATTCCAGGTGCCTTCTTATTGTTGAGGAGTGAAATATTATCTTTGATTTCCTTAGGTGTTAAACGTTGTATATCTTTTGTTGATATATTAATTGGATTGTTGTTGCTTATGCTGTCTAAAGGGTGTTGATTTGAAATTTCATTAAAGGGGGTGAAAACATTAGGTGAGTATTGAGCGAATTGATCTGGTTTTTCTTGGTTACTCTTGGTCCTATGTTGGAGATTTTATGCGTATTGGAGATGTTATTGTTATGGGCTCTCTAGTGGATTTAATTGGTCGCCATATTCAATTATCATAGCGATTCAAAGTTGAAATGTACCCTGAGAGGCTTATATCACGTGTTTGTTTCAATTGTAATTTTAGTTTACTATTTAGTTGATTGTATACGGTTTTATCATCTGGAGTATGACTTTGCTGCCACTTTGCTCTAGCTTTCCTTTTCTCTGCAATAAGTCTTTTGATTTCCAATGGTATGTTTATTTTCTGTTTGTGGATTTCTAGGTCAGGAGAAGCTTTTTTGCAGCATCTTGAACAATTCCTATGAATGTTTTTGTAGCATCTTGAATTTCATTAGGACTTTTTAGACTTATTTTTAAATTTATTGGAGAATGAATTACGCTGGTAAATATGTACCTACCAATTTGTTTTTGAATCGCACAATTTTTGTGGATGCAAAAGGAATAATTTTGAAGGACTACAGACCTAGTGGGGTTGCTGTTTCACATACTCAGAACTCCTAAAGAAACGTCTCAGGCCTGCCATCAGAACCAAAACCATGGATTTCTGAGTTCTTGCATTCTTCTGCAGCACGGCAACGCGCTGCCATATACTGCACTTTCAACGGTGGTAACCACCCAAGATTTGCAGTTTGAGTGGCTAGTGCGTCCTCCTTATTCTCCTGACATGGCCCAAAGCGATTATTACGTTTTTAGTCCATTTAAAGAGGCATTGGGAGAAAAAATTTCAGAGCAATGATGAAGTTATTCAAGTTTCCAAAATATATTTTGTCTTCTGTTATCCAAGCGCTTCCAATACAGCCGAAGACGTGCATACAACGTAATGGGGACTACATCAAAAATGATATGTTTGGTTTTGACATTGCTGTAATACATTTTTGTTTAACAATATTTGTAAGGTTTTCATTTGACTCTGCGTCGTATTGTTGAAGAGCCCATTGATGATGATGAATGATAATCTAACACTTTTCAATGATATCTACTGGTGTAACAGTATTTTGTATTGACTAACACGCATATACAGTTGCAAAATTTGATTATCATATCATCTAGAAACTATTCTCAAAAAAAAAAGAAAATTGTTTCACAACCTTTGGAAAAAAACACAGAAGTTCCATTCGAACTATTCTTTTAATAGGCATCTAAGATGCCTTAACCCTTTTTACGGAGGCATTCTAGTTAACCAATAAGTCATACCAATATTATTAATAATTTCAACGAAATAATTTACTCTACGCTGAAGGCCCTGGGTTAAATTACCAGTACCGGAACATCGGATTTTTAATGGCCCTTCTCCCTCGCAAGGCAATGGCAAACCAGCGAGGTATTCTGCCTAGTAAATCTTCTCTGCAGTAGAAGTATTTACACTTCTCGTGGTTCGGGCCCACGTTAAGCTGGAGGTCCTCTACGTCTATGTCACTCTAAACGCGCAACACAGGCATAGGAGAGAAAATCGCTACGTCTCGTAAGAAATAAAGCACTCGAAGAAGAAGAACCCTGTAAAACAGTTTCCACTTTAGATTTAGCTGGCAGATAATAATAAGTAATAAATATTACTTAGTGTTTATGTATTACCTGACCCTCCTCAATCCTAAACTGTTACAATCTTTTCAGAACAAACTAAATTTGAAATCCTCTGCTAACACAAGCAAGTCAAAACATATAATTTAACGTGTTTTTTTCAATTCTGATGTTTATGGGGAGTTTTTAAAGCCAGAAACTGATGTGAGTGGCTGCGGAATGCTTGCAGAATGTGCGCCAGTCCCAAATCTTGGTATTTTTAGCATGGCAGAAATAGCAATTGCTGACCCATTTCGATATCCGTCCGCAATGTCAGCACAAACAGATTTACTTATTTTGCATTTGTACATTTCAACTGCATTACAATATTTTTAAACATGAGAAATTGTATATTTACCAAAAAAAGAGAGGGAAAATAGGTTAGAACGAATTAGTTGAAGTACATTTGTTATAAAATAAAACTGCTGTAGAAACCGTAAAATATCCAGTTAAGCGCTATTTATTACCACTTTTTGCTTGAAAATAGCTGAAGTGTTTAAGCGACTGTAATGTCAAATGTCAAGCATTTTATTGTGTTAGATTCTATTCTATTTACACCTCGTAAAACCCCCAGACCTTGATTAACCACGTTTTTGAATGCGGCCCACGCGAACTTTTCAGACGAAACGCCATATTTAAATTCTACAACAACACATCCGATTTGATGACGCAATTTTGCGACGCATGTTACTACAGTGGGAGCCCTACAATAGTCCTTTGGGGGCGAGTTTGCATCATCACGCCAACTATAACGTTTTTCTCATTGATTGATAATTCTAGAACTGCACATTCTTGTGATTCTCCCACGGTCTTGAGTCTCGTATGAGATCATTTAGTTCGAAACCAACCATATATGATCAAAGAATGTTTGTGGCTATGAGAAGTATTCTTCGCATGTGATTCATACAATCTAAACAATCAAATTGTTTACTGTGATTATCTATATTATGATTAGATTTTCAACAGGTGATATTGCATGGCTTTGTGTTGGCAGCCAATATAATAAATAATAACAAATAGTTTAAATTTAATATCGTGTTATGGGCCAATTGTTGTATTAATTTTATAGCCTTTTCAAATTAATTTGAAATTTCCAATTGACAATCCAATTTTGAGAACTGAATTTTTCATTTTCAAAGAAGGTGGGAGTCCCGAATAAAACATGTAACCAAATGATTTTGTTGTATGTTGGAGTTCAAAACTATTATTAAGCAGTTTTAATATTTGTCCATAGCCAAAATATGTATCAAAGATGCATCTAACAACCCATACTTCATCATTACTGCAGTAAATACGTTTTAGTAGTCATAACCCATTCGCAATTAACTGAACTTAGATTTGGAAATGCAACCCTTTCTGTGTTTAAATGAGGCTTTGCGAGCGGTTATATATATTTTGTGAATTGAGGTTATGAATTGCGATAAAGAGAACTGTTCCCAAAAGCTATTCGCCTAATTTTACACACACAATACCAATCAATAGCCTAGCAAATGAGTACAGGGTGTTTGCAATTTCATTCATTCTTTGTCCCACTGCTGGGCATCGGCATCTCCCCTACCACGTGTTTCTCCTCATGGCTAAGATATAAAAACGGGGGACTTACAGTTTAACATCAAATCCGAACAGAAATTCCAGAGAAGGTTTTAACATTAAGATCCCATGGTTACAAGCCGGATTGGGAAATTGTGTATGGTGGGTTGCAAGATTGTTATAAATCTGCATAGTACGCTCTACCAACTGAGCTACCACCACAGGGTATTTCTAATATCCTCTCCATTTTCCATCGCTCAGTCTAGGAACTAGAACATTTTGAACTTAATAAAATGTGGAAGATAAAACATCTTTATCTACATCCGTTATGATCAAAATCCTATTGATGCATTAAAGTAGTTTTTAACATACCCAAGGAAGTTTTCTTCCACGCAGAGCCTCTGAGACTGAAGAACTAAGTCTTTCTTATAAACAAACCAGTATTTACAAAATTTTCTCCTCCGCGTCCCTCTCCTACTCCTTCTTCGCCTTGCTTCTTCTCTTTCCCGTTCCTCCTCCTCCTTCTCATTCTCGTCCTCGTTTAGAATAAGAGGATCTCTTTCTACTCCACCGTCTTTGTCTCCCCCTTCCTTTTCCTCTCTCCTGCATCATCCTCCTCCCCTCTCCCGCGACTTTTCCATCATCCAATATCCATCTGCATCTCCCGATCCCACTCCATCTCCTTCTCCCTCTTCTGCTTCTCGTTATTCTCATTCTTCTCCTTTAATTTTCCTCTCTCCTGTCTCCCTCTCCCGCCCCTCTTCTCTTTCTCGTTCTTCTGCTTCTTTTTAGCTTTGCATCGTCAATCTCTAGACACGGTTTAAATATAATATTCGATGCAACATAAAAATATTGAACCAAATTTTTGAAAAGATGTAACTGAAATTGTAAAATCGTAAATAATATCATATAAACATATTATGTAAGGTTAGATTCTTATTTGAACTGTTATATGTTAAAACAGAAACTGCAATTAATTTTTCAAAGGCATTAAATTGTACAGATAGGGCTTCTGGAACGCCGAGTAGCCCAGTAGTAAGAGGGCTAGACTCGCAATTCTCAATCCTCGGTTCGAACCTTGGGATAGGCAGACATTTTTCTGTAATTCCAAGGTCGTTATCGAGCTCGGTAACCATTCGACGTTGCGTTACAATTAACGGCGTTTCTCCTAACCACTAGCTGACCAGGAAAAGTAACAAGGCCACACACAACATTATACACACAATTAACACAAACAGTGAAAATGGATAGAGCGAATGTAGTTGCGGGGAGCGGGAGGAGCGTGATGCAAGTCCAAGTCCATCACCTTCAATTAATCCCGAATATATGAATGACAACCTCGACGCCGTAAGGTAAAATAGGAAATAATGAAGAAAGAAGAAAGAAAGATAGGGCTTCTATGAATGACCTAAACTGTATCAATTTTTTGCTTTGGAGAATGGAAAGGGAAAGTATGTCATGGAGGTGTAGTTAAGTTGAATTTAAGTATATACAAGTCTCAATACATAAATATAATATTATTTTCTTTTAATACATCTTCTTCTTCTTCTTCTTTGTTTAGCCATTTTATGTGCGCTGACTATAGGCCTCCTTCGTGTTTTCCAATTGTCTCGACTTTGTGCAACTTCATACCAGTTTAGTCCTACTGTTTTTTTTTGGTATCTATCCATTCCAATTTTAATGAAGCTACCGTTCTAATAAAGTCTGCTACTTTTGTTCTCTTTCTTATCCATATATTTGTCATGTGGTTTTTAACGCCATTCCTTATACTTTCTCTCTATTCCTCACTGACGGACTATCAGCTTGTTAAGTGTTCGTAGCAATCCAGATCTCTACTCATAGGATACTGCTGGTAGTATACATTTATTGTATAGTTCCGCCTTTAAGGAGATAAGGATTTTCATGGTCACTCTGTCTTTTAGCTTCCCATACGCTACCCATCCCTGTCGTATCCTTCTGTCTGTTTCTAGCTGGTTTCCTTTCCCAACAGGTGCTGTTTGTCCAAGTTACATATAGTTGGAGACTCTATTTGATATTTTCTATCGTAATTTTTTCAGCTTCTTCGTCCTTTTGCTCTACATTTGTCATGTATTTTGTTTTTTAAAGTTTATTTCAATGCAATGCAATTCTTGTTTAACGTATATGAACATCTGCCAGCATACTTCTCAGCTATTCACTAAGATCACAATGTCTTTGGCAAATCTTAGGTAATCTAAGGGTTCTCTTACGATGTTCAATCCTCTGCCTTTACAGTCTGAAAGCATCCTCAAGTACAAATGTAAATAATTTGTCTGACATATTATCACCTTGCCGCTCCCCCCTTTATAATTTAATCTTGTCGATGTTTTCATACCGCCCCCCATTGTCCGAAAGTTGATACAAAGCTACCTCTTCCCAATTCTCAACCCTTACAAATTTCAAAGAATTTGAATATGTAATTTTATTGTTACAGGACAAATTAACACATTTATTGGTAAATCCAGAAGGCTTACAGTTAATTTAACCCGATGTAACACTTTTGACGTATTTCAAAATTTACTGTCATTTCCAAATAGAAGGTTGAAGTTTCAAAAGTTTGAATAATGGAAGTAGTGGTAGACGTGGACAAATTCATATATTGGTTCGGTGTAGCACTGATCGTTATCGTGGCATATAAAATTATTGTTAAAATTGGCAGACATTTGTGAAAAAGTAGAAGTAAGTAAAGGCTCTTTTTCTATACAGTTGATATTTTCAACTTTCAAAAAACTCAGAAAGTGTACAAATTTTCATTCGCTTAAGCACAGATGGTATCAGTTCTCTTCAAACATATTGATCAAGGTCTGTGAAAGTATTTCTGTAGATTACAGTGATTCTTCTAATTTCGTAACATTGCATTACTGTCATCAACTCTATTGATACATTTTTGACATAGCTATGCTATTTTTCCAGATAGGGAGTATATATTTTCTTGTCTCTGTTTATGTAATATCTTATTATGAGTACGACAGGAGACTCTATGCCAATCCTTCGAAAGGTTAAGAGACATTAGCCATTACATGGTTGAACGATTGCTTTGTTGCAACCGTATAGCAACCGCGACATACAGCTAAATAATAATGCCCTTCTGTCTTGTGTCAAATTCATCCAATATTCTGCTACTCCTTTGATGTCATCTAACCATGTAATGGGGGGTGTACTCTATTTCTTTCTGCTTTCCGCGGTCGCCAGTTCAGTATTCGTTTAATCCACCTGTTGTCTTGTCTTCTAGCAAGATGATCTGCTCTTTTCTACTTTAATGTTGCAATTCTTTCAATAAGGTCTTTGACTTTCGCTGTTTGTCTTAACGACTCATTCGTTTTGCTGCCCTTCTTGTACACCTATCATTGACCTACCTACAGTCCTCTGCATATTCCACCGTCTCTTCTACCATCTAAATATGCAGTTCAATTCTTATAATATAGGTACTCTTCAACAAATATCAGCACACATATATTTTAGCAAATTCCGTTAACCAATCGAGAAGATTGAAAACCAATGGAGGAACCATAAGTTATAGTTTGACACCTTTTTAAATTTTTCTTCCTTCCACCAAAAAAAGGTAACCGAAACTGCATCTAAATGTAGCTGATAGATCTGGATTGTTTTCTATGATGGATAGTTGTAGTGACAATCAAAAGCGCCACTATAGGATTATAGAATTCTTCACTGAAGTAGTTCTAGTGGTATTGCTACAAGAATCATCAAAGTATAAACGTTCACAATTTGACTGTATTAGTTCTATACAAAAATATTAACCCAATCAACTTTTTCTGGTTGATGATGTGCCATTTCATGGCAGTGACGTTTCTTCACAATTTAAATGTTTGTAACCAGCATGGATTTGGATGATCTTGTTACCTATTTGGGGCTTCTTCTCTTTGCCATTATTCTTTATAGTTTGTTCAAGCACCTGTATGAATCCTGTATATGTATTTAAGGTTCTATTATGATCATTCCAATGGAAAATTACTGTATATTAGATGAAATAAGTAAACTGTGATCTGTTTGTTCAATTTCAAAATTTTCGTACAACCTTCCTTGTGTCTAAAGTTGACGTTTCAAAATTCAAAATTTTCGTTTTAAATGTGTATAGAACAAATTGTTGCCTGGTTAGGATTCTTAGTCATTCTTATAATCATTTACAACATTTACAGAAGCCTCTGATGTTAACGTCTAATATATTAAATTCGTCTTCTAGTTAGTTCATAGATGTAGTCACAGATCTATGTATTAAAATTATTCTTCATCATGACTCCGGTTGATGACTGCATTTATTGGATTGGATTTCTAGTGATTGCTATCATCATCTACCATGGAGTTAAATATGTACGAGACTCATAACAAATTAAACTTGCAAGGCGCGTCTATGTACAGTTCAAAAGCATGATTGGTCTTCCATACATTACATTTTATATTTCCTTTCTATAAGATGAGGATTGGCCCAGATCCAGAGGAATTTTGTTTTGCATTTGAGATTTCTGTTGCCTTGCAGTCGTGAAGTATCGGTTAGTAGGTTCCATAATATTATTCAATTAGAAAACCATTGAACAATGGTCAAGATCTAGGTGGTTAACGTAAGTACCATAGTTCCATTTTCTTGTTTCGTATAATTTTCATTCATGATTTTAAGGAATATCTACTTATGTTTAAATTATGTATCTCAGGTTAGAGCAATTTCTCAATGAATTCTATAATAGGCTTTCATTCGTTTGCTTCCATCTGTATTGATTACGTGATACCACAAAATCTACAAATGACTACCAGAAACTTGACTTTATGCCAAAAAAATATGTTATCATGTTAACCTTGTAACAACACAAATAACATTCAGTCTCTTTTCAGGAGCTGGTAAGATATAGTGAGTGTCTTGGAGAAGACTGCACCAACCTCCAAAAGGCCTTGGAGTTGATGCTAAGTGTTCCCCATCGGGCACAAGACGATAAGTTCACCTCTAGCATTGAAGGTTACCGCGGTAGCATCCACAAACTTGGTCGTTTAGTTTCCCACGACTGGTTCTCCGTTACTTTCGGCAATACCACCAAGGAACGTTACCTTTTCCTTTTCAAAGCACGCATCCTCATCTCCAAAGTACGTCGAATCTCAGACGACAGATCGGTGTTCCAACTGAAGGATATCATTAGGGTAAGACTTTCTTTTGGGCGCTTACAAAAATTGATGTGCTTGTTTCATGACAGTTGCCACAAGTAGAAATTAAAGATCATCCAGACAATCGCACATTTGAACTCGTTGATAAAGTCGGCGGACACTCCCTGATTCTTGCAGCTCACCGAGACCACGTCAAGGAGCTGTGGTTGAAAGAGATTCGAGAGTTTGCTAACGACGTAGGTAAGTTTACTTTGTGCATCTTTCAATTATCAGTACCAACCTATAGATTAACTACAAGAAAACTCTCAGTCTGTTTCACCACAGCATCCACATAAAACAATTACTACTGGACCAAACAAACTACTAACAAGTTAACAAACTGATGTTTCACATTATAACCCTACAATGCATTTCAGTTTTTATGTTTTTACAGAGGAACATACTGAAGACATCCAATTGCTCTCTGAAGCAACCTCAACGTTAACTAGTGAAGCTGTTCCAAGTGACGTCAAACCTTTTGCTCCGCCACAAGTTTCTGAAGCGCAGAAATTACTTGCTGCTGCATTAAAAGCGGGAGTACAGGAAAGGAAACTAAAGGCAACCGAAGCTCCTAAAGTTGAAGTAGTAGAACCCACTGAAGAGCCTAAGGCAAAGTCAGCCAAATTAATTGAAACCCCCAAACCACCAGAACCGAGCAAACCTGTTGAAACTCCAAAACCACCACAAGAGGCGAAACCTAAACCAACCGAAGTGCCTACACCGCCAGTTGAAAAACCCGCAGAAAGTGACACAACAAAACCACAACCAACAGAAAAACCCACACCAAAATTAGAAGAGCCAAAATCTGATAAACCTAAGTCAACAGCAACAAAATCTCAAGTAGAAGAGCAAAAAACAGAAAAAGGTCTAAAACCAACAGAAAATCAGAAACAAGCCGAAGAAGTTGAAAAGCCAAAATCACCAGACCAACCTCAAGCTATCAAAACACCTACAGAATCACCAAAGCCGACTGAAGTAGAACAAAGCACTAAGACATCTGAACAAGTTGAATTATCAAAACCAGCTGCTGGTTCAGAATTTCTTCAAAGTGAAGTGAGTTCTAGTGAACATCATAGTAAAGCTCAAGTGTCTGCTGCTGAAGCAAGAGCAGAAAGTGTTAGTGTTGCTGTAGAATTAAGTGTAGAAGTTGACGGCGATATGAGTCGAAGATACAGTGGACTTAGCTCCGGAAAGGCAGGAGGTTAGTCATATGTATCTCATGTGTAAATAAATGGATAACCTACTAAAACTGCATTATTTGGCTTGTACTTTCTGAGTGTTCTATAAAGTCAACTAACTAGATGTGATGGAAACATGCTAACAGCATCGGTCATACATTTTAACCTAACTTGTAATTTTTAAACACAAATTTATTTTTATTTGTTTGTCTAGTCGAGATCATACATTTCATATAAATTCATATTTCATAACAGTTTTAAAGTAATTTTATTACAAACGCTTCTGCACCAGGAAAAAGAAGAACAAATTGATATTATGCATCCTTTAAAATAAGTTACGCAGCTTTAAAAAATAATTAAACAAAATGTAACATAAATTGTATGACCATAAAAGAATTTTCTGTTTATTTAACACCGCATAATGCATAAAACAATCATCTGATGGCTACAGAACAAAGGCTGCATGGTGTTGTCTGAAGTTGGAAGAATATAAATCTGCTTGCTATGATTTCTGCTAATAAACATTAACTTTTGTGTTTCCATTCGCAGAGGATTACGATTCCTCATTCAGCAGAAGATCAGTTAAACAGTCATCATACGGTACTGATGGACTCTCGTCATCACGATACGAGTCACTTACAGGAAAATATGGCGGTGAATCCTTAACAAGCAAATATGGTTCAGATTCGCTTTCAAGCAAATATGGAGCCGAATCGTCCCTCTCGGGAAAATATGGAGCCGAATCGTCCCTCTCGGGAAAATATGGAGCCGAATCGTCCCTTTCGGGAAAATATGGAATGGAATCAAGTATCTCGAATAAGTATGGTACCGAATCTTCCCTTTCTGGAAAGTACGGAACAGAATCTAGTATTTCTAATAAATACAGCACCGAGTCGTCCCTAGGTGGAAAATACGGAACGGAATCGTTAACCTCAAAATATGGAGACTATTCCTCAAAGTACGGCGATATTGGAGATACTGGAGCCTTGAGTTCAAGTTACACAAGAAGGTCGGTAACTCAAACCGGCGATGCTGATACTCTGGGTGGAAAATATGGAGGTGAAAGCACTTTGAGTTCGTCGTACACCTCACGCAGGATTACCTCTGATTCTGGAAATGGAGATGGCGGCCTCACTAGCTCCAGTTACACTCGTAAATACCACCACGAATCTGGTGACGCCGATGATGGATTAACGTCTACCTACACTCGCAAATATGGCACAGATTCTGGTGATGGAGAGTCTTATAGTTACAACAGAAAAACGACGTCATCTTTAGAAGGTGGAGACTTAACAGGAGGATCAAAGTACAGCAGCAGAAGAATGGTAACTTCCGCCACTGAAGTGGGTGATCTAACTGGAGGAAGCAAGTATACGAGAAAAACTGTTACTTCCTACGGCGATGATGATGACGACAGAGAGGCTCTGATTGGCAAATATTTAACAAAGGGTGGCAAAGAATCTAGTTATGAAAGGCACGAGTCGGTACGAAGATCTGTTTCAGAGCATGGAGCTGACGATGATGTCTTATCCAAATTTTCAAAATACGAGCGAAGAATTTCTGAAACAACCAAGAAACCCATTCCGGAAGACAAAGACGAGGATGCTAAAATAGAAGCAGAAATGCGTAGGAAGTACGCACCAGACGCCAATATAGAATCTGGATTCAGCAGCGAATTTCGTTCATCTGAATCCAGTCAACTTAGGTCCAACGAGTCAGCTGAGAAAAGTGAGAAGAGTACATCAGAAACCAGGGAGTTTAAGAAAAGCGAATCAATTGAAAAACACATATCAGAATCTAGGGAATTTAGATCAAGCGAATCTGCTGAAAAGCGATCTTCAGAAACAAGAAAATTCCAATCACAGCAATCCATTGAAGAAGAACGCTTGTCGGAATTAAGAAAGTTCGAAGCAAAGAAAGCATCGGAATCGGCAGAAAAGAAATTTAGCACCAAAGAATCAGAATCTGAATCAAGGCAGTTTAGTGGGAAAGAGTCTGAATCGGAATCAAGAAAGTTCAGTGCACGCGAGGAATCATCTGAAACAAAATCGGGGAAGTTTAGTGCAGATGAGGAATTCAAGAAAGCAGAATCAGGTTACAGTCGTTATGGTGAGTAACAATTTTGGTAATTGTATTGCTTCGCTCCGACTTTAAGTTTATGACCAAGAACTATTTGCAATGAAGGCAACAAACTGAGATCATCATCTATTTGTTCGCATGCAATAGCTATGCAGATACTGTAATTGCTTTATTGATGATAATAGTGAGCAATTTATTTTCAGAAAGCACTTCTTCGAAATCAGTCGCTGAGTCAACTGCTGTAAATGGGAAAACATCAAGTGAAAACATCGATAGCAGTAGCTCTGTTGCAACAACATTCAAAATTAGACGGGACTCCAGTGTGGCTTCTGTTCCTGTAGATGGAAAACCCAATTTCTTAAAAAAATTATTTGGAGTCAACGTTGAACGTAAGATATCGCCTCTTGAATACCTACTTAATTTTTTATCTTTGTAGTTGTTGTTGTATTGCAACAAGCCCATATTTTGCTATGTAAGCACTCCTGTGTCGCAGTTCAAGCGCACGTCCTTTATTTGCTTCTTGTACCCAAGCCTTAGGTAACGTTTATTTATAATCATCTAGCTGGAGAATCTGCAGTGTTCGAAGTAGAATTATCAGCACCCCCCGACAATCTCACTTGGCTGAAAGATAACAAACCATTAAGTCAATCAAAGCGCATCAAGACCACCAAAACGGAGGAGGACAGAGTGTACCGTTTAGAAATCAAGGAATCGGAAACTAGAGACGCTGGCCTTTACAGTGCAATCGCTACGAATTCTTCTGGCAAATCTACTTGTTCTGCACAGCTTATAGTGCATGAATGTTAGTATTGTCTTAGTATATTTTTATTTCCAAGCTTTCGCGCATTTTCTGCCTGTTTGTGTTTGTAGTCTATACCTCAGAGCCAGATTTGAACTAAGTCAGCATGGTCTTGTTTCGGACATGCTGGCTTATCAAGTTGGAGATATAGATTTTAAAGCAAGGGCATAAATTAACAAAAGTTCAATCAATTCATGAAGATAGTTTAGATCTGATTGGTGCAGAGTTGTGTGGCTCAAAAACAGAGAGAATGCTGAAGAACGTTCTATTTTGGAAGAATGTGTAATGGTTTGATTGTTATGGGCTACTTGCTCATCAACAAACAGAATACTTGTATGAGAATAGATATAGGAACATTCAAAGAAGGTGGAAAAATCGGATATTTACTAAAAAAACGCAACAGTATGTTCCAAGAATGACTGATGTAAAATCTTTGTGGGTGCTATATATACTGCCATGGATGATACATACATGATATAATACATTTACACAACTAAGTACATCATACCAACCTACACTATCCATAAGAAAATAAGTTCTCGATAATTATAATGTATTAACTATAAGGCCTGCTTAGTACGTAATATCATTAAATAAGTTAATTTCATCAAGATCATCGCATGCTTTCAATGACTCATGACTGAGTACAGTCTGGCTCTGGGGTACCAGCGGGCATATGTTAACAGAATTTGAAAATGCTTAACCAATTATTGTGTAGTGACCGAGAAGGAAAGAGCAGAACGTTTGGAAACCGATAAGCCGGTGTTTCTTGTGCAACTGAAAGACACCGAGTTGCTTGAGGACACGTACTTACGGTTTATGGTTAAAGTTAAGGGTGATCCAACTCCAAACGTCACCTTGTAAGTCAAAATTATTAACTTTGTGGTTATTATCTCATTGCTGAATATTTTAGCTATAAAGATGACATAAAAATCAGAGAAAGCACCAGACGGTGCCATGTGGTCAAGGAAGCCGCCGAGAAAGGCTTCTATCAATTAGTAATTCCAGAAGTCAAACAAGAAGACGCGGGAGTATACAAATGCGTTGCTTCTAATAAATTTGGAGAAGTTTCTTCAGAAGCTACCGTCACCGTTACAGGTAAATAAAACAATTTCCAAAAATTCTAATCATTTCGAATTTACACTTTCTAGATTTCAAGGACCTCTTTGAAGATTTACCCAAAGAACCTCTGCTAGAACCAGGAGAAAAACCAGTGTTTGTATGGAAGAAAGATGGAGTTGCTTTTGAGCCAGAAGAGAGGTTTAAGGTTCTTCTCGGTGACGACGAAGATTCGTTGGCTCTTATTTTCCAGCATGTACGACCAGAAGACGCCGGTCTATACACATGTGTAGCTCAAACTTCGAGCGGACACATCAGTTGTAGTGCAGAACTTACTGTTCATGGTATACTTTACTTTATCATTTGACCTTGTTTTCAATAATTCATTAACATTCAATAACAGGTGTCTTGCATCAACTACTGCGAGAACCAGAGAAACCCAAGTTGGAAATTGAGAAAAAGGAAGCCATAGCAGCAGCAGGCAGCTCTGCCATGTTAGAACTTCAAGTTAAGGGCTATCCCAAACCTCAAGTGAAATGGACCCATGAAGGGAAACCCATTGAACCCGGTGGCAAATACAAGTAAATAACTAATATATAATGTCTGTAACTTCAAATATATCTCTTCAAATTTAGATTCCTTTATGAAGATGAAGAAAGCATGTCATTGGTCATCAAGAACGTTCAAGCTGAGGATGCTGGAACTTATCAAGCTGAAGCTAGAAATGAACTTGGAAGCGACACCGCTGAAATGACATTAACTGTGAAAGGTAAGTAAATAACAATCACAGAGTACGGGTTTTATACGGCAAATTGTTTTAGCTGCTCCAAAGATCAAAACGAAACTCCAAGATGTGTCGGAAGCAGCGGATTTGACAATAAAGATTCCTGTGGTGGTTGAAGGTATTCCAAAACCAACTGTGCAGTTCTACAAAGATGGTCAAGAAATAAAGAAGAATGAACACATAAAGGTGGTTGAAGAAGGAGACAAACATATACTTGTCATTGAAAAAAGTGAAATAAAGGATTCAGGTACAGTTTTTCCTTTTCAAACCATTAACTTTTATACGAAATTATTGTCTTTAGGTTCCTACTCCATCGTAGCTTCAAATGAAATATCTCAGGTTTCTAAATTTTGGAGTATGGACATCCACAGTAAACCTAAACTCATAAAGCAGTTGGATTCAGAGAAAACTGTATCAGAAAAGGAAAACCTTACTCTTACTGTTCAAGTCGAATCCAAACCGGAACCTGAAGTTAAATGGTAGGTTAGATAAATGGGTATAAGCGATTCAGAAGTAAATTAATTAATATACAATCAAATGTGGATTCACGGTGGTTCCTTCATTTTCTCTATTATGGCGGTGGTTCGGTTATATAGTTTGTATTGCGTGAGGATGGTTACATGACCTTTTGCAGTCTATGTAACTTGAACATGGACTTATGACCTGATAATGGCTATATGGCCCAATGGTGACTATAAACTTGATGATGGCGTCATGGCTTGATTATTAGCTACATGGCCGGATGATGGCTACATGGTCTGATAATGTCTATGTGCGCTGATGACGACCATATGGCCGTATGGTGGTTATATGGCCTCATGATGCATACATGGTCTAACGATAGATACACGTCCTGATGATGAATCCACGGCCTAATGATGGCTATGTGTCCCCATGATGGCTATATGCATTGATGGTAGCTGTAGGTCCTGATGATGCATACATTGCCTGATAGGTGTTATATGGCCTAATGGTGACTAGAACACTTTATGATAGCGTCACAGCTTGATTACTAGCTACGTGGCTAGATAATAGCTACATGGTCTGATAATGTCTATGACGATTGTATGGCCTTATGGTGGCTATATGGCCTCATGATGCTTACATAGTCTTACGATAGATACACGTGCTGATGATGACTACACGTCCTGATGATGAATACACGGCCTGATGGTATCTACATGGCCTGATGATGGCTATGTGTCTGATGATGGCTATATGAATTGATGGTAGCTGTAGGGCCTGATGATGTATACATTGCCTGATAACTACTATATGGCCTAATGGTGACTCTACGACTTGATGATGGCGCCATGGCTTGATTATTAGCTACGTGGCTGGATGACGGCTACATAATCTGATAATGTCTATGTGCCCTGATGACGACTATATGGCCGTATGATGGCTATACGGCCTAATGCTGGCTATGTGGCCTTATGATGCTTACATGGTCAGACAATAGAACACGTCCTGATGACGATTCCACGCCCTGATGGTATCTACATGGCCTGATGATAGCTATGTGTCCCGCTGATAGCTATATGGATTAATGGAAGCTGTAAGGCCTGATGATGTATACATTGCCTGATAATTGCTATATGGCCTATTGGTGACTATAAGACTTGATGTTGGCGTCATGGCTTGATTATTAGCTACATGAGCGGATGATGGCTGCATGGCCTGATACGGCCTTACGGTGGCTATATGGCCTCATGATGCTTACATGGTCTGACGATAGATACACGTCCTGATGATGACTACACAGCCTGATGGTATCTACATGGCCTGATGATTGACTAGGTGTCCTGATGACGGCTATATAGATTGATGGTAGCTATAGGGCCTAATGTTGTCTACATTGCCTGATAATTGCTATATGATCTAAAGGCAGCTATATGGCCTGATAGCGTTATAGCAGAATCATGTACATATAAACTCTGATAACAGTATATTTAAGAAATGACTATATAACCGTAATCTGCCAAAAATATACGAAATAATTAAGCTGAAGCATAAAGTGTATTTTTTTCTTTAATTTATTATATATTATAGGTACAAAGATGGCGAAGAAATAACAAGTGATCAGTACCTAATTAAAAAAGATGGCGATCTGTACATGCTGAAGATAAGCGGTGCAGTTTCAACTGATGCTTCAAGATATAAATTCAAAGCAAACAATATTTATGGTTCCGTTGAAACCGATTGCCAGGTATATGTGAAAAGGCCACCCAAGATCACCAAGCCTCTTAAAGATATGACGGTCAACGAACATGAGAAAAATGTGGAACTTGATGTTAGAATGGAAGCCTTCCCTAAACCTACCGTTAAATGGTAAGCAAAAAATACCTCCGTGGTGTTTACTACTAAAATTGAATCATTCAGGTACCTAGACGAAATGGAAATTAGCGAGTCACGCACTGAATTTACCAGAATTGAATCGGACGATGGGTCTAAACTCGTCATCAAGGAAGTCACCAGTGATCTGTCAGGGCAGTACAAGTGCAAAGTTATTAACGAATTAGGGGAAACTGAGACCAGTGCAAAATTAACTGTTAACTGTAAGTATCTCTTCAAGTAACGAACTAATTTATACAATACCCAGCGTCCTTTTTTTCATCTTTCTTCATCTAAACTCAAATTTTACATCACTTAGGTAAACCACGCGTTATCAGACACCTAAAAGACACAACCGTGGATGAAGGAGCCACGTTGCACTTGGAAGTTGAAGTTGAAGCATGCCCAGAGCCTACCGTCAAGTGGTTGCGAAATGGACGTGAAGTTTCGGCCGACGCGCGAATTAAAATTACTCGCGACTCTCACCGCAAAGAAAATTATCACCTTGCTGTGGACCTCATTAAGTATGAAGAACAAGGGGAATATGAAGTTATTGTAACCAACTCTTTAGGCACCGTTAGCAGCAAGAGCACCGTCACTGTGCAAAGTGAGTATTTGTTAATGGTGGTGATCTTAAAAGATCTAGGGAATGAAGAAATTGCCTTGCAATTAGTTAACGAATATGTTCATTTTTGAATAGTATGGTCATTTAAGATTCCTGTAAAGTATTAAATTTACATCCTAGTATGTTTGAGGTTATTAAAACGATTCATATTTAAAAATTTCGTACATGGGATGTAATGCGAAAAAGATCTCTTATTCTCCAATTTTGCTCAGCATACATTAGTGAGTATTCATGGTAGATGTCGACCCCTTATATAGTTGTTAGTAATTCTCTGTAACACTTTGTCCAAGACAGCAAGATTAATAAACTTTGCTGGTACATACCCTCAAGATTTATCAAAGCATGTCATATAATATTGTGAAGGTAAATGAATCCAGTAGCTATCAACTATTCCTTTGTATATATGTTAGTGCTTAATTTTATGTCACTACAGTAGTTTCCTTAAACATTTGTTACGTCAATACTAACACATTCCAGAAGTAACACACAGTGATGCAATAGAAGAAGACGAACCACCGAAAAAACACAAACTGAAGGTGGAAGTCGTTGAAAATGAGCCTGAGCCTCAAAAGCCAGAAGAAAAAGAACCAGATAAAAAAGACAAATTACAGAAATCGAAGAGTGCCGAAAAAGTTGAAAAGGTTGAAATCGAAGAGCTTGATGAGGAAGAGCCTGTAAAGCCTAAAGAGAAAGAAATCGAAAAGCCCAAATCTGCACAAGGTATTGTAGTTACGAAATTCTTGCTTTAAAAATTAGCTACATTATGTAAGTAAAGAGCAAAAAATGTTAGGCAAAACAATGTTTAGAGATCAAAGCCTCTTCATTTAGCTTAATTTCATTACATGTGCTTTCAAATGCTTGTGTTTTGTACAGTCGTGGAAAATCACTCATGACAATGAAGCAGGTGTACAAGTCCAAAACATTTTAACACATCCACATACATATTTTACAAACGTTCTCTTAAATAGGTATTAGCAGTGAGAAGTACGACATAGAAGTAGACGAACAAATGCTTAAAAGTCCTGAGCCAATAATCGAAGAGCCGCTTTCTCCAGAAGACAGCTACCAGTCAAAACGTCTTCAGAAAGAAAAAGCTGAAATTCTATCAACAGATGAACCTAGCTCCAAATCTAAGAAACCCATTGTTGAAGATGATGTTCCAGAAAAAAGACCCACACGTGGAAAATCTGTTCAATTTGAAGAAGCCGAAATTGTAGATATCACCGAAGAAGTGAAAACGCCCGTTCAGGAAGAAGTCCCCAAAAGAAAATTAAGCCGTGGTTTGTCAGCCCAGAAAGAAGACGCCGAAATTATTGATTACAATAAAGATGAACACGAACCAAAAACTCCCATAGAGGAAGATGTGCCCAAAAAGAAACTGGGACGCGGCTTGTCAGCACAAAAAGAGGATGCGGAAGTTATCGATTACAACAAAGACGAACACGAGCCAAAAACTCCCGTAGAGGAGGAAGTTCCCAAACGAAAACTAAGCCATGGTTTATCAGCACAGAAGGAAGATGCTGAAGTCATTGAATACGACAAAAGTAAAGCTGAACCTAAAACCCCTGTCGAGGAAGACGTGCCAAAGAAGAAATTGGGACGCGGTTTATCTGCTCAGAAAGAAGAAGCTGAGGTTATAGAAAACAAAGACGATCAACGTAAACCTAAAACTCCCATCGAAGAAGAAGCTCCCAAGAAAAAATTAGAAAGAGCTATATCCTCGCAAAAAGAGGAAGCAGAACTGGTTGAAAACGAAATCGGTTCCGGTAAGAGCTCCAGAAGGGCGAGTGAGCAAAAGCTCGACAGGCAGGAAAGTCAAAAAGGCGTCAAAAGCGAAGAAGACGATGACGAAATAGAAGCTCTTCTGAATAGGGCAAAAAGGCAAAGAAGTCTTGTAGAAGATATTACCAAGGGAAGTGAAAAGGCCAACGAAGGTATAGTGAACTACAAATATATGCACCGTATTTTGTATTATGCACACGTACGCTGTACATACTTGCACACTTAAAACTTCTAATAGATGATTTCTTTATACCTTTATACTGACACCAATAGCATGGATACAACAAGAAAGTGATCTATTTACTTCTATCTTCTATCACTCCATAACAACATACGAGGAACAAAAATTTCTGTAATAATATAGGAAGAAATTTTATATTAAACTAAGATATTACAGAAGTTTTTTGTTACTCTCAATTAATACTTTGACGTTTTTACCAACACACCATAACCGTTATTAGTATGGAGTCATTAATGGGATATGTTGTAAATATTTAGTTGTTAGCAAAAAGTTTCCTCAGTTGCAAATACCCTTAATGGCTCCCATACGTATCTTTCTATGGGAATTCTAATAATATTTTTCAGGTTTACACAGCACAAGTTTTGACATAATTATTTTTGCCGCTAAACGTTTTCATTCCATAACCATCTCATGTTGCACTTATGTGTTTATTCTTTCTTACCTCTGTGCTTCTTGTGAATGTTTAACACTGCATTTGGTTGTGATTGTAATTCTGTTAAATGTTAATGCAGCAAGTCAGTCCACTTTGAGAAGGTGAGTTTTACTACTACTGACATTTAAAAAGACAATATAATGCATATAAATTGACGAGAAATCTTCAAACTAGTGAAGTGTATATGTCAGAAGGAGCGGTATATGCAGCTGGTGCGATCAAAACTTGTGAATATTTCAGCCTTTTTTATTACAGTCAAGTTTCCACCTTAGAGTATAGAAAATAGGAAGATGGAGTAGGGCGAAATATCCATGGAGCCTTCCTGGCATGAAGATACCGTTATACTTTGTTATCTTACTATTATTCAGTTCGTTTGGGCAAATTGCATAAATGTTTCAAAGTTTTCCCATAAGAGAAAGGGTGTTCATGATTTGAGGGTTACCTATCAACATCTAATGATTTTCCTTTAGTCTTATGGCTTCACTTCTCTTGACCCAAGCAGATACAATGTTACTTCTTCCTAATTCTATACTGTAAGGTTTCCACCAAATAAATTTCTTTCCAACAACAAAATTTTCGAATCTATTAATAGGTATTCTTCAAACAGAACATTTGTTTCTAATATCTACTCCACAACTTCCAGGTAGAATGGAAATTTGACTGTTATTTTTTTCCATTCCTGAACAATTTCTAATTGCAATTTTAACAACAGTTGCTCCAAAAATTACCGACTCAGACATGAAGGACAAGACCCAATACGAGTCTCTGGGGCTGTGCTATGTTGTAAAAGCCGCTGCTACTCCACAACCCACAGCTATCTGGACAGTCGATGGGAAGCCCATCAAAGCGGACTCCCATTTCAAAATTTCAGACAACGGGGAAGAGTTTAAACTGGAGATCAAGAAACTGGATCTCAAAGACGCCGGAGTATACGAGTGCAAACTTAGCAATGCAATGGGCGATGTGAAGAAACAAGCCACCCTGAGTGTTCTACGTAAGCTTTACTATTATTTAAAGTGAGGAAAAATTGCAGCTTTGTTTTGTAGCTGAAGCTGATTTGAGGAAGCCTAAAATTAAGAAGGGACTTGAAGATAAAACTGTAATGAAAAACAGGCCTGCTAAGCTTACTGCTGTGATCATTGGTGAGCCAGTTCCAGAAATTACATGGTAAGAACTTGCAGTAAAGTAGATTTTCGCGTTAAATTTATTATTTTTAGGTGCATCAACGGAAAAGAGATAACTCCAGATCAGTATGAGAAATTCAAAATTGTATTGGATGCAGAAGATCATGATATAGAAGATGGTCTCAAAGAATGCACATGTTCTCTGACTATACCCAAGGGTAAGTACAAAATAAAATATATAACCATCAAATATAATGAGATTTGTGCAGGTGAACAAGCTAATACTGGTAAATACACCATCAAAGCCAAAAATAAATGGGGCGAAGCTGAAAGCAGCGCTCAGTTAACTATAGTGCTCCGTCCTGAA